>JAWPHD010009268.1:0-105707 GCA_037043455.1 Cyrtodaria siliqua
TGGTCGAAATTCAGGCCGAGCACCTTTAATATTTTGAAAATCTACAGTAGTGATAAGGATTTTGCATTTTCCTGGTCATTTGTGCTCAGCTATGTCTGAAACTTTCAAATATACATGAAAAGGCATCTCTTCATCTGAATATAGCATACAAATGATCTTTAAGAAATGATTATTGAGAAAAATGCTGAAAACAATAAACTCAAACTAAGGGTTACCCGTCAAAATTTTGATTTTCCAGGAAAAGTAACTGTCTCTCGCTTTAATTTTGACATTTTTTCAAAGTAGTCTGTCTTCATTGATATGTGTGTTTGTTTTACAAGCCAATAGCTGTAAAATAAAGCTAAAATTATGCTTATACCTGTATTGGTTTTGAAAATATAGTTAATTTTTAGTTAAACATGGTATCAAGTAAAATTTCTGCTAATTCCTGCAATATAAAGATAACTTGAAGTAACTATACGTACACAGACGGGATTTTCTGAATAACCGTGTTAACTGTGTCCTAACATGTCTGAAACGTTCACAGATACACAAGCAATACTTAGAGGTGAAAGATGTAAGGTACCCGTTCTGCAGCTCTAAAGCGCAAGGGCTTAGAGATGAATGATGGAAATACCCATTCTGAAGCTCTAAATTGCAAGGCATTAGAGATGAATGATGAAAGATACCTGTTCTGCAGCTCTAAAGCGCAATGCCTTAGCATTAAAGGATAAAGATACTCGTTCTGCAGCTCTAAAGCGCAATACCTTAGAGATGACGGATGAAATGTCATTCTGCAGCTCTAAAGCGCAATGCCTTAAGAATAACGAACAAAGATACCCATTCTGCAGCTCTTTCTTAACGTCTCACACCACAATTAATTTTCCATAGGGTCCCATTGTAATGTTTTTGTTCGTGGCATAGAGATAAAAAAGATTTTGCAACATGTATTTATGCTTAAATTCTTCATTGATCCAATATCTGCATGCTATTAACTTTTAACGAATATTTACCAGATTGAACTTTTTTAATTTCATACTTGCGTGACACCTATCAAAATTTAGACAAAAATACAACCACGTGGAGATTAGACCCATGATGTGTAAAATGAGGCGGAATTAGCTAGAAATCTTATATCAACATGCATTTTTCTGGGATCTCTTCTAAAATGCTGTAGATTTAGAACCTGGTAAAGATAAATCAATGTATCCTGTAAAATGTAGAAAAGCGAACTTGATTTTTTTATCTACCTCCTTCATCTGTAGGGCAGGAGTATTCAAGGGAGATAATAGTGGTGTGAGTCCTTAAGGTCATTTTTTTTTCTAATGATCACCTCAATAATAATTGAACATGTATACAAATCATTACACGCTGAAAAGTGCTAAAAGTTTGATTCCGTGTTTATTGCTTTTCAAATTATTCAAGTTTTAGTGACCTAGGGTATTGGTCGAAATTCAGGCCGAGCACCTTTAATATTTTGAAAATCTACAGTAGTGATAAGGATTTTGCATTTTCCTGGTCATTTGTGCTCAGCTATGTCTGAAACTTTCAAATATACATGAAAAGGCATCTCTACATCTGAATATAGCATACAAATGATCTTTAAGAAATGATTATTGAGAAAAATGCTGAAAACAATAAACTCAAACTAAGGGTTACCCGTCAAAATTTTGATTTTCCAGGAAAAGTAACTGTCTCTCGCTTTAATTTGACATTTTTTCAAAGTAGTCTGTCTTCATTGATATGTGTGTTTGTTTTTACAAGCCAATAGCTGTAAAATAAAGCTAAAATTATGCTTATACCTGTATTGGTTTTGAAAATATAGTTAATTTTTAGTTAAACATGGTATCAAGTAAAATTTCTGCTAATTCCTGCAATATAAAGATAACTTGAAGTAACTATACGTACACAGACGGGATTTCTGAATAACCGTGTTAACTGTGTCCTAACATGTCTGAAACGTTCACAGATACACAAGCAATACTTAGAGGTGAAAGATGTAAGGTACCCGTTCTGCAGCTCTAAAGCGCAAGGGCTTAGAGATGAATGATGGAAATACCCATTCTGAAGCTCTAAATTGCAAGGCATTAGAGATGAATGATGAAAGATACCTGTTCTGCAGCTCTAAAGCGCAATGCCTTAGCATTAAAGGATAAAGATACTCGTTCTGCAGCTCTAAAGCGCAATACCTTAGAGATGACGGATGAAAATGTCATTCTGCAGCTCTAAAGCGCAATGCCTTAAGAATAACGAACAAAGATACCCATTCTGCAGCTCTTTCTTAACGTCTCACACCACAATTAATTTTCCATAGGGTCCCATTGTAATGTTTTTGTTCGTGGCATAGAGATAAAAAAGATTTTGCAACATGTATTTATGCTTAAATTCTTCATTGATCCAATATCTGCATGCTATTAACTTTTAACGAATATTTACCAGATTGAACTTTTTTAATTTCATACTGCGTGACACCTATCAAAATTTAGACAAAAATACAACCACGTGGAGATTAGACCCATGATGTGTAAAATGAGGCGGAATTAGCTAGAAATCTTATATCAACATGCATTTTTCTGGGATCTCTTCCTAAAATGCTGTAGATTTAGAACCTGGTAAAGATAAATCAATGTATCCTGTAAAATGTAGAAAAGCGAACTTGATTTTTTTATCTACTCCTTCATCTGTAGGGCAGGAGTATTCAAGGGAGATAATAGTGGTGTGAGTCCTTAAGGTCATTTTTTTTTCTAATGATCACCTCAATAATAATTGAACATGTATACAAATCAATTACACGCTGAAAAGTGCTAAAAGTTTGATTCCGTGTTTATTGCTTTTCAAATTATTCAAGTTTTAGTGACCTAGGGTATTGGTCGAAATTCAGGCCGAGCACCTTTAATATTTTGAAAATCTACAGTAGTGATAAGGATTTTGCATTTTCCTGGTCATTTGTGCTCAGCTATGTCTGAAACTTTCAAATATACATGAAAAGGCATCTCTACATCTGAATATAGCATACAAATGATCTTTAAGAAATGATTATTGAGAAAAATGCTGAAAACAATAAACTCAAACTAAGGGTTACCCGTCAAAATTTTGATTTTCAGGAAAAGTAACTGTCTCTCGCTTTAATTTTGACATTTTTTCAAAGTAGTCTGTCTTCATTGATATGTGTGTTTGTTTTACAAGCCAATAGCTGTAAAATAAAGCTAAAATTATGCTTATACCTGTATTGGTTTTGAAAATATAGTTAATTTTTAGTTAAACATGGTATCAAGTAAAATTTCTGCTAATTCCTGCAATATAAAGATAACTTGAAGTAACTATACGTACACAGACGGGATTTCTGAATAACCGTGTTAACTGTGTCCTAACATGTCTGAAACGTTCACAGATACACAAGCAATACTTAGAGGTGAAAGATGTAAGGTACCCGTTCTGCAGCTCTAAAGCGCAAGGGCTTAGAGATGAATGATGGAAATACCCATTCTGAAGCTCTAAATTGCAAGGCATTAGAGATGAATGATGAAAGATACCTGTTCTGCAGCTCTAAAGCGCAATGCCTTAGCATTAAAGGATAAAGATACTCGTTCTGCAGCTCTAAAGCGCAATACCTTAGAGATGACGGATGAAAATGTCATTCTGCAGCTCTAAAGCGCAATGCTTAAGAATAACGAACAAAGATACCCATTCTGCAGCTCTTTCTTAACGTCTCACACCACAATTAATTTTCCATAGGTCCCATTGTAATGTTTTTGTTCGTGGCATAGAGATAAAAAAGATTTTGCAACATGTATTTATGCTTAAATTCTTCATTGATCCAATATCTGCATGCTATTAACTTTTAACGAATATTTACCAGATTGAACTTTTTTTAATTTCATACTTGCGTGACACCTATCAAAATTTAGACAAAAATACAACCACGTGGAGATTAGACCATGATGTGTAAAATGAGGCGGAATTAGCTAGAAATCTTATATCAACATGCATTTTTCTGGGATCTCTTCCTAAAATGCTGTAGATTTAGAACCTGGTAAAGATAAATCAATGTATCCTGTAAAATGTAGAAAAGCGAACTTGATTTTTTTATCTACCTCCTTCATCTGTAGGGCAGGAGTATTCAAGGGAGATAATAGTGGTGTGAGTCCTTAAGGTCATTTTTTTTTCTAATGATCACCTCAATAATAATTGAACATGTATACAAATCAATTACACGCTGAAAAGTGCTAAAGTTTGATTCCGTGTTTATTGCTTTTCAAATTATTCAAGTTTTAGTGACCTAGGGTATTGGTCGAAATTCAGGCCGAGCACCTTTAATATTTTGAAAATCTACAGTAGTGATAAGGATTTTGCATTTTCCCTGGTCATTTGTGCTCAGCTATGTCTGAAACTTTCAAATATACATGAAAAGGCATCTCTACATCTGAATATAGCATACAAATGATCTTTAAGAAATGATTATTGAGAAAAATGCTGAAAACAATAAACTCAAACTAAGGGTTACCCGTCAAAATTTTGATTTTCCAGGAAAAGTAACTGTCTCTCGCTTTAATTTTGACATTTTTTCAAAGTAGTCTGTCTTCATTGATATGTGTGTTTGTTTTACAAGCCAATAGCTGTAAAATAAAGCTAAAATTATGCTTATACCTGTATTGGTTTTGAAAATATAGTTAATTTTTAGTTAAACATGGTATCAAGTAAAATTTCTGCTAATTCCTGCAATATAAAGATAACTTGAAGTAACTATACGTACACAGACGGGATTTCTGAATAACCGTGTTAACTGTGTCCTAACATGTCTGAAACGTTCACAGATACACAAGCAATACTTAGAGGTGAAAGATGTAAGGTACCCGTTCTGCAGCTCTAAAGCGCAAGGGCTTAGAGATGAATGATGGAAATACCCATTCTGAAGCTCTAAATTGCAAGGCATTAGAGATGAATGATGAAAGATACCTGTTCTGCAGCTCTAAAGCGCAATGCCTTAGCATTAAAGGATAAAGATACTCGTTCTGCAGCTCTAAAGCGCAATACCTTAGAGATGACGGATGAAAATGTCATTCTGCAGCTCTAAAGCGCAATGCCTTAAGAATAACGAACAAAGATACCCATTCTGCAGCTCTTTCTTAACGTCTCACACCACAATTAATTTTCCATAGGGTCCCATTGTAATGTTTTTGTTCGTGGCATAGAGATAAAAAAGATTTTGCAACATGTATTTATGCTTAAATTCTTCATTGATCCAATATCTGCATGCTATTAACTTTTAACGAATATTTACCAGATTGAACTTTTTTAATTTCATACTTGCGTGACACCTATCAAAATTTAGACAAAAATACAACCACGTGGAGATTAGACCCATGATGTGTAAAATGAGGCGGAATTAGCTAGAAATCTTATATCAACATGCATTTTTCTGGGATCTCTTCCTAAAATGCTGTAGATTTAGAACCTGGTAAAGATAAATCAATGTATCCTGTAAAATGTAGAAAAGCGAACTTGATTTTTTATCTACCTCCTTCATCTGTAGGGCAGGAGTATTCAAGGGAGATAATAGTGGTGTGAGTCCTTAAGGTCATTTTTTTTTCTAATGATCACCTCAATAATAATTGAACATGTATACAAATCAATTACACGCTGAAAAGTGCTAAAAGTTTGATTCCGTGTTTATTGCTTTTCAAATTATTCAAGTTTAGTGACCTAGGGTATTGGTCGAAATTCAGGCCGAGCACCTTTAATATTTTGAAAATCTACAGTAGTGATAAGGATTTTGCATTTTCCTGGTCATTTGTGCTCAGCTATGTCTGAAACTTTCAAATATACATGAAAAGGCATCTCTACATCTGAATATAGCATACAAATGATCTTTAAGAAATGATTATTGAGAAAAATGCTGAAAACAATAAACTCAAACTAAGGGTTACCCGTCAAAATTTTGATTTTCCAGGAAAAGTAACTGTCTCTCGCTTTAATTTTGACATTTTTTCAAAGTAGTCTGTCTTCATTGATATGTGTGTTTGTTTTACAAGCCAATAGCTGTAAAATAAAGCTAAAATTATGCTTATACCTGTATTGGTTTTGAAAATATAGTTAATTTTTAGTTAAACATGGTATCAAGTAAAATTTCTGCTAATTCCTGCAATATAAAGATAACTTGAAGTAACTATACGTACACAGACGGGATTTCTGAATAACCGTGTTAACTGTGTCCTAACATGTCTGAAACGTTCACAGATACACAAGCAATACTTAGAGGTGAAAGATGTAAGGTACCCGTTCTGCAGCTCTAAAGCGCAAGGGCTTAGAGATGAATGATGGAAATACCCATTCTGAAGCTCTAAATTGCAGGCATTAGAGATGAATGATGAAAGATACCTGTTCTGCAGCTCTAAAGCGCAATGCCTTAGCATTAAAAGGATAAAGATACTCGTTCTGCAGCTCTAAAGCGCAATACCTTAGAGATGACGGATGAAATGTCATTCTGCAGCTCTAAAGCGCAATGCCTTAAGAATAACGAACAAAGATACCCATTCTGCAGCTCTTTCTTAACGTCTCACACCACAATTAATTTTCCATAGGGTCCCATTGTAATGTTTTTGTTCGTGGCATAGAGATAAAAAAGATTTTGCAACATGTATTTATGCTTAAATTCTTCATTGATCCAATATCTGCATGCTATTAACTTTTAACGAATATTTACCAGATTGAACTTTTTTTAATTTCATACTTGCGTGACACCTATCAAAATTTAGACAAAAATACAACCACGTGGAGATTAGACCCATGATGTGTAAAATGAGGCGGAATTAGCTAGAAATCTTATATCAACATGCATTTTTCTGGGATCTCTTCTAAAATGCTGTAGATTAGAACCTGGTAAAGATAAATCAATGTATCCTGTAAAATCAAGGATTTGTCAACAGACAGTCTGTTGACAAATCCTTGGTAAAATGTAGAAAAGCGAACTTGATTTTTTTATCTACCTCCTTCATCTGTAGGGCAGGAGTATTCAAGGGAGATAATAGTGGTGTGAGTCCTAAAGGACACTGTATCTCCTAATACACCGTTAGAGTTACACGCTTAAAATGTTGGTATATTATTGGAATATATGTGTAGATTACAATTTTCGTAACTCCAAGGTTGAGGGGGTGGGGTGGGGGGGGGGGGGGGGGGGGGGGGGGGGGGCATGGCGGTGGGTATGGGTTTACATAAGAGAGTACAATTACTCGGTGAAATTGTGTATGTATTATCCTTGCCACAAGGGTCAATATATATATTACGTTATTTGTGTAAGCCCCTGGCTGGACTTGGTAGGTGGGGTCAAAAACATATGTTTCCATATATAAGGTCATGCTGCAATACCATTGCAACAGATATGCATTCACGCAAAAAGCAAATGGTGGTGGGGCGGCCAATCAACTTGCTCTACTTTAAATTGGCGTATCCTTCACCTCTTCTCTTTTATCCAACTACACACAGACGTGTTTCTTCGAGTAAGACATGGTCATATTGGATAAAAGGTGGAGAGAAACATATCAAAATGAACATCTTAATTACAATGGTGACAGATACACAGGTACCGCCGTAGAAATAATTTGTTTATTGAAATTCTCCTTTTGATAACTCTAGCGCGGCTCGGTAGCTAGCTCAGATAAATACAAGATACATATTTACGAAATTCCCGATGATTAAAATATTCGGAAAAAATCAAAATACCCCGATATAAGAGAACCCCCGATATTAGGAAAAAACACTTATCTAAAAATAAAGGCTAGTCGTATTTGCAATCAAGTCATTGTCATTCAGAAGTGCTTTGAGCGTTCTCTAGACATGCCTATTTCATATTTAAAACTAGAGGTTGTTTTAGTAAAAAAAACAGATGTCTCCCGCCACTTGAGAAAGGCCAATAATCCACCAAAATACTCCGACGATATGCACAACTAGGCTTGATAAAGATCATTCCAATAAGAAATCCGACCAGGGTTTCAGGAGAACTTATGTAAAGCACTTGACTTAAAGGCGCCGCCAAAAAATCATTCATACCTCCCTGTTCATACGGAACACGACACCGATATGCGTATCGGTTACCGAAAGCACTCTCGGTAACCATCGGCTACCATCGGTCGTTAGCCGTTGGTTTGCCGATAGGTATAAAACGTTGGTAGCCAATCTTCCCGCGACTCGACACCAGAGCTCGTATCGGTGGCCTCATTTCTACCAAATGTTACAATCGTTAACCAACGTGGTTGCCGATGGAAGAACCCCTGAATGAGTGGGTTACAATGCTTGGTACTGCTTGCATAATCGCAGTTTCACTGAAATACAGGCAGGGATTCATGAGAACTAGTCCGACCAAAATTCTGTATAAGGGGCCATAACTCCATCAAATATCATTCAACCGGAACATGGCGATGATACGCGCAACTATTGCTTGATATTGATCATCTCAATAAAATTAAAGTTTCGCTGAACTCAGGCCAGCGGTTCAGGAGAACTAGTCCGGACAACGTTTGTGTACAGGGGCCGTGACTGCGCCATAATCTGACCGGAACACGGCAACGACATGCGCAGCTAGGCTTGATACTGATCATCTGCCAAAAAATATTCAACCGGAACAAAAGAACCATATACACAACTAGATTTGGTACTGATCATCCCTGTGAAGTTTCGTTGATGTCCGAGGGGTTTAGGAGAACTAATTTGGACAATGTTTGCATATTAAAACCTTTAAAGGGCACATCTCCGCCAAAAATCATCTCACCCGAAACACGGCGAGGATAATCGCAACTAGGCTTGGTATAGTATTGATCGTCCTTATCAAGTTGCATTGGTCGTATTTACATAATTCTTCCAAAAATCATTCAACCGGAACACGGCGAAGTTTATACGGCTGGGGATAAAAGGCGTACCGTACTGTACTGTAGGTCTAATTACACTAACTCAACAGGATGTGCTCGCCTGGTGCATCGAAAGTAGTTCTGTATTAAAGAGTGCTAATCTTTTTTTCTTTAAAACTTTTTTTAGTGCAGTTTCCTGTTATTTTTTGGCTGTAACTGTATTCTGGACATGTTGTTGATATTTGAAAATGCAGCTCATCATGTTTTTGACAGATTTTGATATAAATTTGAGAAGTGAAAGTAGACAGGGTATGAAATTGCAAGGGGTAAAAAATAGTGTTGACCTTTGACCCGGTGTTAGTAAACAACTGAAGAAATGTTTCTTAGAAGGTATTAAACCCCCTATTTCCTTGTTGATGTTTAATAGCAGACATGTTTATTTGCATGATAAAGTAAGTTTCCCAGAATTCTAACGAGGTTTGAGTTTTTAACAGGTTGTCAACATTCTAACTTTACTATGGAAGGGCAATGGAGACTCATTTACGCTATTATAACCTGTAACGGAAACTATCGAAAATGCAATGTGCTCTGATACGGAGATTATCGAGACTAATAGAGTAATGAAGACAAATAGTTGATTTATATCATTTATAATAAACCGTTTCGTATATAGTAATAGATCTTAAATGTAAGATAGTATATAAACAGTATGTAAACATAATAAAACATTGTCCCTTACCGTACCGTACCGTACCGTACCGTACATGGTGCCCTTCATTTAGTATACCATGATATAACAGTAACAAATCAACATTTCAAATAGATGGAATCCCTTTAAAGGTTGTGTTACTTTAAAAGTGACGCATATATCTATCTATCTTCCGTTAATTCCAAACCCCTGCTGGGACCTAGGAATGGCGTGCGTCTTTCTGACATAGACATGTTAGTAGAATAAAAGTATGATTTTGTCAGTAATTTTAAATTTTAAAATCAAAAACAACTCTGGTACAACTTATGGCGAGGCATGTTCCACTATGCTAACTGCAAAGTTGAACAGGTCTATATTGGGTAGGGTGTGTATATCTGGGGGAAAGGCATTCCAGTGAACTATTGTTCTGGGGGAAGTACCACTGTATGAGTACTTTAAAATAATATTCGGATGTCGTGCCTATTACTCTAAATTGAAGTGGGTGTAGGTGTCTAGACCGTCTGTTCGTCTTTGTCAGATAGACCTGAAGTATAATCAAATATATAAATCTTACCTTCGACCTATTTTAGAATAGTATACGCTACTATAATATGGGATAGTTGTACGAATTATGAAAAAGATAATTTAGAAAAAATACAATACGAATAATTACTGGCCTGACTCGTTATGTCTCTTGAAATTGGATGCGTCTCTCTGTCCGATAGAAGACACATCCAAAAGTTGATATGTATACATATAAGTTTAAAAATGGAGATTTACCGAGTTACTTGAATGAAATATTCCCTGCAGCTATTTTGGAATCGAATCCTTATAACTTGACAAACCGTTCCAACTTCGTTACTTTACCTAGAAGATCAGTATAAACAATATGGCCGCTATAATTTGTGTTGAATGTTGTTTTTTTACAATTCAGATGAAGGTTTTATCATTGCGTTCATGTAAATAAACTATTGATGGAGCAATCGGCTAAATGGCATTGCAAAGTTTGGATGATAACTTGGGTTTTGAATGCAAATTTGTAAGGCACGATGATTTACATTCAAGTAATGCTGCAAAGTAGTGTACGAGATGTTGCGGATGGTTACGGTACGGTACGGCTTTTACCCCTAACCTGTTTATAGGTCTAGTAAAATTGACAAAATTTTGAGAAAAAAATTAAAATGACGGGAAATGTAATGAATGCAACGCAACATCAACAAAGATTTATTGTAAAACCCCCGGATAAAGGAAGCTTTCCAATTGATCATGATGGTAAAATGACTTTATCGGATAGTCCTGTTACGTGATACCTATTTCATAACAAGTTCATTGTGTCGTTGGTTTTCGCGATTTGTCAGGTACGACGTCTGACCGTAGCACCTATGAGGCTATGTTAGGCATGAATCCTACTCTCGAAAATTATCCTGCACCGTCTATTCAAATGATAAAATTGTATAATTACTAATACAACAGTTAATTGTAGATTATTTTGGTGTGTATACATCGACATTATAACTTGATAGAACAAAATTGGCTGCATAATCAAAAAACACACTCTGACATGACCTTGTTATTCATATCACTTAAAGCATGCTAGGTTTCCAGTGTCTGCTTTATAAAGGGATCTTAGAAAATCATTATGGAGTCATGGATTTTATCTTAAAGGGACACACAGAAATCTTGATTTGTTAAAAATGTTGCACAACACTGATTTTCATAGTTCAAGTTGCATGTGTGTTGTTCAACGACTGCTGGCAGCTCATAGCGTGGTAGTTCCTACTGTTATTTGGCATGATTGAATAAATAAACCATGTCAGCTAATTTGTTTATTGTGTGAAAATAATGTTTGGACTGTTTGTTTATGACACATGGCAGCGATATCTGTAATGTCCATGGGAGATTGATAGAAATATACCGACTGTAAGTGGGATGGTAATTAGCGAATTCGGCATCAATTGATATTTGGTATATTAATTGGATTAAAATTATAATATAATTGAGGACAATTAAAGGATGACGATTTCAACTAATCGATTGCAGTTTGTCATGATTAGAGAAGTGTTTTGTCTGTGTATAAAATGGGAAGCATCTTCATTATGTGCTATGCTTAGTTTTGTTATGCTTAATTACACGATATTATACTTAATTATATTATGCTGATTTACCGCCTTTATTAAGGTTTATATTAGAAAAAATCTACCGGTACTGATCAGAGATCAGCAGAGCTTATGCCGTGGTGCGGCGTCCGTCGTCCGTCGTGGAACTACTGGATGGATATTCATGAAACTTTACAGAAATGTTGCCCATAAAGTCTAGTTGATCCTAGCAAAAATTCATGTTGATGTGAAATCCAAGATGGCCGCCAAATCTAAAAATAGAGTTTTAAAATACAAGTTTGTAGCGACTACTTCTTGAAAACTATAAGTGATATTGATATGGAACTTTTTCTAAAATGATCAGCATGACATGATGTTGATCCTTGTCAAAAATCGTTTTGATTCTACGTTAAACATGGCTGCCAGCGGCCATCTTTGTTTACATAGAGTTATAGTAAAAACTTGTAGCGACTACTCCTCTGAAACTACTTGACGGATTGTCATGAAACTTTACAGGAATGTTGCTCTTGATGTCTAATTGATCCTAGCAAAATTTCAGATCTGCCAGAAATTCAAGATGGCCGTCACCATTAAAAATAGATTTTTAAAAAAAATGTTTGTAGTGACTACTTCTTGAAAACTATAAGTGATATTGATATGGGACTTTTTCTAAAATGATCAGCATGACATGATGTTGATCCTTGTGGAAAATTTATTTTGATTCAACGTTAAACATGGCTGCCAGTGGCCATCTTTGGTTACATAGAGTTATATAGTAAAAACTTGTAGCGACTACTCCTCTGAAACTACTTGACGGATGTTCATGAAACTTCACAGGAATGTTGCTCTTGATGTCTAGTTGATCCTAGAAAAATTTCAGGTCAGCCGGAAATTCAAGATGGCCGCCACAGCTAAAAATAGATTTAAAATAAATAAGTTTGTAGCGACTACTTCATCAAAACTATAAGAGATATTGATATGGGACTTTTTCTAAAATGATCAGTATGACATGATGTTGGTCCTTGTCGAAAATCGTTTTGATTTGACGTTAAACATGGCTACCAGCGGCCATCTTTGTTTACATAGAGTTATATAATGAAAACTTGTAGCGACTACTTCTCTGAAACTACCTGACGGATTTTCATGAAACTTCACAGGAATGTTGCTCGTAATGGCTAATTGATCCTAGCAAAATTTCAGGTCGGCCAGAAATTCAAGATGGCCGCTAGGTTAAAAATAGATTTTCAAAAAACAAGTCTGTAGCGACTACTTCCTGAAATCAAAATCAATCAGTAGAGCTTCAAGGTCATTGACCTCTTGTTTACAAAATGAAGTTGTTTACGGCAGTACCACTTCACTTCTGGTAGTATCGAATCGCAGGTTCTGATGACCAGGCCAGGCTAGTTGAAAAACAGGACTGATTTTGCTGAAAATGCCTACACGTGTGTTTGTCAAATAGGTATTTAATATAATGAACATAAAATGAATGATAAAGCATTTTATATTGTTTTATTGATAAAAACAATTTCAACTGATTTGATACTACCGATGAGTTGATACCACCATAAGCACTGTAGCAGTACAAGTTGTTTGTACCTACATCATGTGACCGTTAAAACCTATTCCGGAGAAAGTCTATTAAAGGCTTATCAATTATTGACATAAGGGTATGCACTCGCACAGGTCAGATAAAATGAGCTGTCAAATGACAGCGTGCGTCGCCATCGAAGGCGAGGCCTCGTATGTATATTGGGATACTAATTTGAATGAATGAATGGTGTTTTACGGTACGTCGACACAAAAATAGGTCATATTGTCACATTATTTTGTGCAAAAATTGATGAAAGATGAAGAAATGGAAAGTAATTTGAAAAAGGGACATGATTACGACACTTGTCTGTGCTTGTTCTTCAAGTGAAAATGAATACATGTGGAAAGTTTCACTGAATTACTTTATAAGCGCTTTCTGAGATGCAAAAAGTCGAGCTGAAACTACTCACATTATTAAAAATCTTGAATATCGTCAACTTTATTAAAGTCAATCTCCCGCCAACAACAGGTTAATTTTACAACACAACCATTTTTCCAAACTATTTTCATGTGTAGAGGTCAGAAAATTATGCATGTGTGCCGTTTAACAGTCTATATTTAGTAATGCATACGGTACTTAAAGTAAAATGAATTAAGAGTTAGTAACTCATATTTCGAAACACGTCGGATAAGACGATTTTTTGCCTGGCCGGTTAAGGCGGATATGTTATAGTTGTCCAGTTTAGATTTGCAACATATGTAAGTTACATACATGCATATACCTTATAGTTTAGGCTTAAAAACAGTTTACATTGTTATAAAATTTGCCTGTTTTGGCAGGAGAGTGACTTTAATCATAAACTTTTATTTTCTACTATAGCAGAATTTGTACTACTTTATATTATTTTCAGCACCTTTAAAGCAGGAATGCTTTGTTTTTCAGTTGAATGAAATGTTTGCCTTCCCTATTGTCCATTTCTTAAAGTAGCTATCCTGCCAACGACAGCCAAAGTTTACAACATATGTACACCATTTATAAACCTACTAATGATGAGTTGTATATAAAACTTGCATATAATTTATCTAGGGATATATTTTTTTTTATGGAAACGTGTCTAATACTTGTTTAGCCAATGTAACCAGTTGGTTGTACCTGGGTACAAAAAATGAACTGTGAAAAAGTTTGTAGTTTTGGGCCATATTAGTTAATCTGTGAATAAACCTAAACTTTTATTCGGAATCTGAACTTTTAATCAGTACTGTATATACATTATTATATGACCTGAACACCTTGATAGAATTTCGATGAATGGTTTGTGGTGTAATTTGCTATTATTGGGCAGGTTAGTTTCTTAAATCTTTAATTTGGTTATTTAGAAAACTACCTATTTATAGACTATTATTGTTGGACCTACATATAACATAGACTGACATCATGTTTCTGTTTGCAGGAGAGTGCAAAGAGTTCATGGAGAAATACATGAATTGCTTAAGATCTTCAAAACAGGAGAACACAAAATGCAGACTCGAGTCAAAAGATTACCTGAACTGCAGAATGGAAAAGTAGGTGACTATATTACGAACAGGATGAGGCCATAGCTTTACAGTCTTCCAACTTAATATTACACACTAGGAACTTGTTTAAAATTTGCGATTTATGTAAAATGTACCATTTTAGATAGAAAACCAAACAATTCAGACATAATAAAGTCGCATGAAATTGTATTTGATTTTAAAGCTACAATATGAGACAGACTCTATCTTTTTTGTAGCATGGTGTACTTAGTAACACTGTGACGTCAGAGTGACGTCCATACTTTAAATTCCTCTATCTGGTAGTTGTAGAACGGTACAGCCACGTCCCTTTAGTTACCCTGTGACATCAGAGTGACGTCCATACTTTAAATTCCTCTATCTGGTAGCTGTAGAACGGTACAGCCACGTCCCTTTAGTTACCCTAAATTAAACGATTTAATGCTTTGCATTCATCAAAGGAAATGTCACCGACCATGCTACAATCATTATTATTGCGAGCTCTGAACAACTTCGAAAAGGGTGGAAGAATTATCAAACTCAGATGATAAATAAAGAAGATATGATCATTTGAAGATTTTGTTAAACGGATATGGACGGGGCCATTTTGAGAAGAATGATATCAGTTCTAAATGACAATATATGGAATATTTATAAACCAGGGCTCAATCTAGGCCAGGAATTTAGGGAGAAGTCACTTCTCCCTCAAGTGATTTTAGGGAGAAGTGGAGAGAATTTAGGGAGACTTCACGCGACGTGTATACGTAGACAACGGTTGAATAGTCATCACCATGTATATTGCAATGCAGTGAATACAGTGTAATGCACACTAATTCTTTTTACTCTATAATATGAGCTTGAAATATTGATGCAAATTTCTATGATAATGAATTTATTACTATACTGTAACTTTTTTAACTTCTTTTTTTTTTCTTTTTTTTTTTCTTTTTTTTTTTTCTTTTTTTTTTAAATTTCGGCGACTTGAACTTCGCTTTGATGTTCTGGCAAGGCGAAATCAAGAGATAGCGGGCGCGTTCTTCGCCCGAATCGCCCTGTAGATTGAGCCCTGTAAACATGAATATTTATTGATTTATAGGGGGGAAAATAATAGCAATTGCATGAAAAATATGTAATTTATAATACTTTATATGACCAGTAAAGGATCTTGCATCAATTTGCAGAGATTTTATTTCCTTGAATGGTATTTAGAAATATCATATATGGTAATTTGAAACTATGACATCATAGTTCTCAAAATGGCGGCTCCCGTATCCGTTTTATAACAACCTTCAAATGGTCATATATTTTTTATTTATCATCTGCTTTTGTTAATTCTTTCCCTTTTTCCCCAAGTTTCTCAGAACTCTCAATAATAGAGCTTGTTTGGCTGTGTTGCTACATTCCCTTTAAATCACGCAATGTCCCCAGGCGTTAATTGAAGTAACAAATTTGAATCTTACCCTGTCAACTGCCTTCTGGTTAAAAAAAGTATGCAACCTTTTAATACATACGCCTGTAACATAACATAACTGAAACCGTAACACCCACACTCGTGAAACGTCGAATGTACATTGCTCTTGGTGAGAGGAGAAATCCTTTTGTTTTTTTAGTCAGTGTGTCGAAGTTCAAGGTCACCGTGAATATATATGGAAGTTTGCAGTCCTTCCGGTATCTTAAAAACCATAACACCACTCGTAAAATTTTATAGGCACATTGCCCTCTGTAAGACGAGGAACCCTATTGTGTTTGGAGTTGCCATGACATTGTGTAGCAGTATGCATTCTGCATGAGAACTTTGAAAGCCTAACATTCATTCTCATGAAATTTCATGGGCACAGTGCCCTTGGTCAGATGAACCCTATTGCCTTTGGGGTCACGGTCAAATTTCAAGGTCATCCTGATCTCATGGAACTATGCATTCTGTGCAACAGCTCTCTACAAATAAAACACCTACACTCAAGAAACTTCAGGTACATTGCCCATGACGAGAGGCATTCTGTTGCTTTTGGGGTCAGTAAGTGAAAGCTGAAGGTCACCATGACTTCATAAGGACAATTTATAGGCAAATTGTCCATGGTGAGAGGAGGAACACTTCCTTTTGGGGTTATTAGATCAAAGGTCAAGGTCACCATGACTTCATATGGACATACACATTCCATAATCCACACGACAACTTCGGAAGTATAAATGTAACAACCACATTTTTTTAAACTTTAAGTAGGGACTAGTACATTGTCCTTGGTGAGAGGAGGAAGCCTATTGCTTTTGGGCGAACATTGACCTGACAGTGACCCAATCCTGAGAAACACTTTCCCCACTGTAACTTTACAGAATGGTAAAACAGTGACTTTTACTAGTTTTGGGGTTAGTAGGTCAAAGGTTAAGGTCACAGTGACCTGATCATAAACATGCTTTCCTGCCTGTAACCCAACTGTGCTTATGCTTAGTGTAGCATTTATGGGATACAAGTTATAATGTAATGATATAAATAGTTCATCAGTTTTCACATGAGGTTTAATTCTTTTGATTGGATTGGGCGCCTGGGGTCTTCCTTCACGAATGGAAGTTGGAAAAAAAACATATGACCTTAGCTGTTTAATTCAGTTGGTTGGATGGATTACTTAATTCACTGAGTTTTAAGGCTTTTGAATGGTTTAATTTTTACAGGTTAATCTCCGTGGCCGAATGGTTAACGACATTGCATTGTAAACCTTCGCCTCTCACCGCTGCGGGTTCGAATCTCACTGGGAGCTCGACTTGTAAGTGAGGAAATGTCGATTCTTATGGATGGCGGGAGGCATACAGTACTGGTTCTACCCAGGAAAAGTGGATGGTCTGCCTCCAACACCAAAAATCAACTGTCATATATAACCTTACATGTGTTGAAAATGATGTAAAACACCATACAAACAAACAGTTTGTCTTAAAGGGACACACGGCAATCTTGATGTATTTAAAACTCACGATGTCCCATTAGTTTTCTACATAAATTGCATTTGTTTAATCATTAATATTAATTATAAGAACAATAGTAAAGCAAATTGTTTTTCCATATTACTAACTGTTGATCATAATCATTTCACCAATGATATATTCAAACCTATGGTAGAGTAACGAGGAAAATTTGAAAACTCAGAATTGTATTTAAATATATGGAAGCAGATTTAAAGTCAAACCGATTCTGGATTAATAAACCGAAAAGCTAACTTTAGTGCTTGATAAAAACTTCAAGATTGCCGTGTGTCCCTTTAAATATTTTCTCATTACTTTGTACAATATATATTTGAATAATTTGTACATGAACTCAAGTTTAAGTAAGATTGCCGTGTGTCCCTTTAAATATTTTCTCATTACTTTGTACAATATATATTTGAATAATTTGTACATGAACTCAAGTTTAAGTAAGATTGCCGTGTGTCCCTTTAAATATTTTCTCATTACTTTGTACAATATATATTTGAATAATGTGTACATGAACTCAAGTTTAAGTAAGATTGCCGTGTGTCCCTTTAAATATTTTCTCATTACTTTGTACAATATATATTTGAATAATTTGTACATGAACTCAAGTTTAAGTAAGATTGCCGTGTGTCCCTTTAAATATTTTCTCATTACTTTGTACAATATATATTTGAATAATTTGTACATGAACTCAAGTTTAAGTAAGATTGCCGTGTGTCCCTTTAAATATTTTCTCATTACTTTGTACAATATATATTTGAATAATTTGTACATGAACTCAAGTTTAAGTAAGATTGCCTTGTGTGTCTTTAAATATTTTCTCATTACTTTGTACAATATATATTTGAATAATTTGTACATGAACTCAAGTTTAAGTAAGATTGCCGTGTGTCCCTTTAAATATTTTCTCATTACTTTGTACAATATATATTTGAATAATTTGTACATGAACTCAAGTTTAAGTAAGATTGCCGTGTGTCCCTTTAAATATTTTCTCATTTGTACAATATATTTGAATCATTTGTACATGAACCTAAGTTCAAGTACACAACGTCTCATTTAAATTTCAGAAATCTTATGAAGAAGGAGGAATGGAAGATGCTTGGCTTTAGTGACCTTGCCAATGAGAAGACTTGAACTGTCGGGGAAGAAAAAAAAACACTGTGATACTGAAATTTTTATACATTTTGTTGTTGTGATTATAATACGGAGTGGAAAATCTGAAGTTATGGTGAAAACATTGTTGGTTAACAGTTGACTTGTACTTGAACATCCACTCAGCTTGCATACACAGCTAGTATTACTTGTAAACACTTAATCTTGAGTGCATTGTAAAGCAATGTTCACAAATAAAATATACCTGTATTACAATATTGTTTTTTTTGTTTTATGCCTTGTAATCGAAGTTTAATATTTTCGGCGTTGTCATTGGGTCAGTAGGGTGAAATGTTATTTTTAACTCGACCTGACTTCTAAAATATTTGTCAAATGTCATTAAACCGAGTCTCATTTTCTTTAGTTATTTCCAATCCAATGATATAGCTTTATTCAAACATTCTGTAAAAACTAGAAGTGTGTTCCATGGAACTCTTTGTGTTGCCTGCCATGTACGTATTTCAGAAAGGACTATCTAACTATAAAGTTTGAGGGCAGGGGTGCAATCCTTCATGGTTATGGAGCAGACTCTTTTTTTTAAGTTATGAGCCAGTTTAGGTTGCAGGTTAAATTTTACAAAAAGGGGCATAACTCTGCTAAAATGAAAGTGAAAGTTATTGGACATGTGTAATGACATTCCTTTGGTTAAGAGGAAGATGTGTGTGAAGTTTCAAGAACACATGTCATGTATTTCTAAGTTATGGTCAGTTATTAATTAGCTTGGTTAGGTTGCGGGTTTAAGTATAATGAAAAGGGGCCAAACTCTGCCAAAATTAAAGTCACAGTTACTGAATTGAATTGAATTGGGGTTTTAAGGTGCACCAACACATGAAAAGGTTATATGGTGCCTAACAGACATGAACATGCCAGGCTCATCTTCCATGTACATCGAGATAAAATATGCAAAATGGGCCTAGAACCTTCTCACCCTGAACTGCAGAGTTGCTGCAAATTCTATTGTAGATGTGTAACAATATTCCTTGAGTTAAAAAGATGCGATTGAAGTTTCATGAACATAGGTCAGATACTTTTCAAGTTATGGCCAGTTATGAGCTTGGTTAGGTTGCAGGTTTAAATGAAGATGCGTGTGAAGTTTCATGAACATTTGTAAAAAGTAGTTCCAATAGCAGTGAAAATTCATTTTATTTCACTGATAAATCCAGATATTCCATTTATTGGTTTTGTAATGCTTTTTATAAATATGAATCGGGTCTGTACCTCAAACGTCTATCTCAATAAAATCAGATCCTTCGTCACGCTACGATACTCTACACTACTAAGGATCTGACAACACTGCATTGGAGGTCACCTCAGATTGATCTTACGATTTAGCCAGCCAGATTTCAGCCTACAAAATCTCGTTTCAGTAGAACGCTGTGGGGCAGTCTACGCTCGGTATTGAAAGAGAAGATATCCGTAACTTTTAGCTTGTAAAACACAAAAAAAATGTGT
Source organism: Cyrtodaria siliqua (assembly GCA_037043455.1). NCBI lineage: Eukaryota > Metazoa > Mollusca > Bivalvia > Adapedonta > Hiatellidae > Cyrtodaria > Cyrtodaria siliqua. Next base: position 20,235 of record JAWPHD010009268.1, read on the forward strand.
TGACAAAAATAATACCTCAACCATAATTGAATATTTGCTGAATAAAACAAAGTGTGTTTCACGGAATTCAATAGCGATACAAAAAAAAAAGGGTTGAACTTGTAACCCACACTAAAATTTCACTCGCGGGTAATACCAATAGAATGTCGCAATAGTCTACCTTGTTACTAACTGCGCTAAACGGACCAGATGTATTAATACGTACTACCGTATTTAGAAAACCTAATGTTGCAATAATCTCGGTAGAATATATATTTTTCAGATACAAATATAATGTTACGAATGTTTTCAAAAAACATGAACGCGCCTATGATTTTCTTCATATTCGTGCTGTAAAACATGCCATTTAGTGCATTTCTTTGAATTTATCGTGCAGTCCACAGCATAAACACACGACGACTTTTATCTTTTTTCGGATATGTGGATTTTCGTTTCAGTTCAGTCAAATATCATCTGAAGACAAGTGCATATTAAACGCGCAATTTCATTGGTTGAACTTAGTTGATCTTCTCATGAATATTGATTAGATGAAAGGTCGATCTGACATGACCTCCAAGGCAGTGTTGTCAGATCCTATAGCGGAGAGTATCCAAGGGTAATTAGGATTTGATTTTAATGAGATTGCTCAAACGTTAAAGTCACCTGGAGGTCAAATGAGTCAACATTTTCTGGGGCATTTGTCACTTATTGGTGACATTTCTTGTTGATATAAACATTTTTCAAGTTTTAACTAGTTATAGCAATTCACAGAAACTTGGTATTCATTTGGCCAGTAGATAAGAGCTTATGTGTTTGCATGTTGTCCGTCGTCTCTTTGCCAACTTGTCTTGTTTATACAATAACAAAGTGGCTATCCCGCCATCAAAAGGTAAATTTGACAACAGATATACATCATTCCTAAACCTACTGACGACGAGGTATATATATATATAACTTACATATTTTGAGAAACCAAATTCTATAGACACAATATAAACGGCTTTAACCACAACCTGACGATACCCCAAAACTGGATTGTCGAATTAAAGAGTTACCAACTCAATTCATTTTACGCATATTCAATCGCGGGTATTCTAACCTCAACTTTTGATCGGCACATATACATTATTAAATGACCTAAACACTTGGATAGAGTTTTGACAAATGGTTTTGTAGTGTAATTAAGCCGTAATTTTCTTTAAAGAAATCTTGAATGAAATGGACGATGAACAAAAGCCTTGCCTACCCCTCCAGTGGAATATGCAGTGGCCCTGATACAGTTCTTTCTTATCAATTATCCATTGCAGATGTATTCCCCTTTTCATCAACTTCAACACTTTACAAAAAAGGAGCGCACTCCCTGTCTTTGAACTTTATACTTAAATTAATTATACTTGCTGAAATAAGCACACGGCAGGCGACACAAGTGTCCCTGGAACACCCTTCTAGTTTTCCATTTAATGGAATTTAATCAGAAACTTTAGTAAATTGCTCAGTTCACCAAATTTCAATTCAAACAGATCTTGGATGTCAGTTCGACAATGAGTAAAATTTGAACATGCGTTACAGTTATTTTTCATTCTTGTTAAAATCAGAAAATATCAGTTTGAATTTCGTCCGAAGTAGGTCAACCCTAAATTGTGCACCTGATGTTAGGTGTATAAAAGTAACATTCTGGTGAAGTTTGGTGAAAATGCTGTTAGTAATGATTCTAATGAAGAAGACATATATATATAAATGAAAGTCGGATGCATGGACGGACAAACAAACTGACACACGTACACCCGGAGGACATTGTGATCGCTAAGTGGAGATCCGTAAATGGGCTCGAGAACAATGATTTGTTAAATATTGTGAACACAAATGTCTACCAACTGTGGGACGAACAGACCTTCTTTCTATCATCCCGCAATGTCTGGGGACTAGAGCAACGCCTTGGGTGGCGGGGAACAAACAAGATTAACAAACAACAAAGAGCATTTAATTAAGTCAAATAAATATTTTATTAAAATAATTCTTTGTTTCAGAAAAATATACAAATCAACAATTTCCATGATTGGGTGGTCATTGCAGTAAACAGACATTGATCCTTAATATGACACCGTCTGTATTATATACAATGGGCATTAATAAAATATGCAGGTTACATTGCACCATTGATTTTCCTTCTTTGTTTTATATAGGACGAATGTATGTCAAGAGACAAAAAATGCGCATTTTTCTCCGTAGAAAATTTTAAAACACGTATCAAACGATCGAGCGTCCGCCAATATAAAAATGCAATAAAAACAGGCAGTCATGTATCATGTAAGAACAAGCCAATCTGTTGAATGACGTCACGTTCTATTTTGACACGTCACCGATAAATTTACCCCATTTCTACTTTCGCTTTACTGTCTGTCAATTATAAATAAATATCTCAAACAAACACTAATCAATGTTCATAATGCATCATTTGGATGAATTATAGGTAATAATAACAAAAAGCAATCAAAAGTATGCATTTTGTATACCTAGTAAGGCAGGGAAACGTTTTTTATTAGGCACTATTTGACTACACCACGGAAGCAGAAACGCAATGGTGCAATGTAACCTACAGGGAGGAGAAACGGATCGTTTTGCCGTTTTATGTTGTCGCGCATGTAAATTATTAAACTTACAAAATAAAGGCGCGATATGTAAACATAAGTATTATTTATTCACACTGTCCTCTGATACAAAGCGGGTGTTTGTTTGCATGTTTAAAAGCACATTTTACCAGACGGTTCCGTGTAAAAGATGGCGCCACTCTGAGCCAAATAAAAAATGGTGACAGTGTATAGCTATTGCAAACGAGATATGAGACTACGGGTTATTTAGGCATTAATAATAACAAAAAGTGAATAGTAGACATATTTATCTTTGTCAAGAAGGTAATTTCATGGTGGTGATTATAAGACAAAGCCTAAAAAGAGGTGATGAAAATGAGCCTTTTGAGATATCAGCTGAAATTTTTACTTTTTCAAATTAAAAATGGTGTGGAGGCATTAATAGTGAATAGTAGACATATTTATCTTAGTCAAAAAGGTAATTTGGTGATGTTGATTATAACAGAAAGCCGTAAAAAAGAGGCTGTAAATACTGCCTAATTTGAGATGTTGGCTGAAATTTTAACTTTTCAAATGTAACGCGCTTACGATCGATTTACCTGTATCGATAAGATAGTAAATGGCGGCATTCTAGTGTGACAACATAACTCGATAAACTAGAGCATTTATGAACCCGTTTCTCCTCCCTGTATACTTACTCCCTGATTTTAGGTACAATTAGGACGAGGAATATGATTTAGTGGTTTCATGCCTACCAAACCTGTTTACATGCAGATTTAATATATGAAAACATGTTGCAAACATGCCAGCCTACATGTTGATACAAACAAAACAAAGTTCAATTGCAAACACTTCACAAACATGTCTTTTTAAACACGAAAAAAATTAAACTCAAAATTACGGCTTTTATAGACTAAAAACGCTCAAAACCTATTCAAAACACCATGTAAACCTATTTCTGAGCTTATTTTACCAATTGTTATCGGAAACGTGTCCCTAGGTACGAATCTGAGCGAGTCCTAATTACTGCACGTATCTCTTATATGTATGAAACCACTAATTATTTTCCCCATAGAACCAATGTTAAAGTGTCACATATTAATGATTTCCTGCAAATTCAACTCAAGTATGGATAATGCAGCAGTGTAATGTTCATATAGAAAACTAATTTTCCACTTGAAAAATCACCAGAAAAGGTGAGGTCACAAAACATGTAAGAATGTGAATGCATTTAATTCTAATTTGCTATGGTCATTTAGGGACTCGAGGCACAACATATATAAAACAGGATTTGACCTCCTGTCTAAAGTGGCCCATCTACAGGGATACAACTTCGGGAGCTGAAGTTGCAGTAATTTACTATTTCAGAGTTTTGGCTCTACATGGGTACAACTTGGGGAACTTGCAGTAAGTGATTTGTTCGACTGGCGTTTTGCTCAGTGCAGGGCAAAGGGTTTTGTCATATTTGCCACAACAACTAATTTACCCCCCACCCCCAACCACTCCATAAAGCCAGTAGAGCGATACAGGCCCTCTTGTACAATATTAGATTGGAAAATTCTAAGTCATAAGGGCCATAATTCTGTAATAAATTAGGCAATCAATGATGGGTGATGTACAGGGACATAAGGTCATCAGTTGTTATGTGTACATGACGTTTGGGAACAATGAATTCGAAAATGTTTGAGAAAAAATGTTGTAACAGGACATTATACAATATTAGAGTGGAAAAATTGTGTCAAACAAGTCAAACATAAGGGCCATAATTCTGTAATAAATAGGGCAATCAATGATGTAGAGGGACATAAGGTCATCAGTTGTTATGAGTATAAGAAGTTAGGGAACAATCCATTCAAAAGTGCTTGAGATAAGCATGTTAAAAATGTGTTACGGGACGCGACAGGGCGCAACGTTACGGACAACATGATTCCTATATAGCCCCCACTTCACTTTGTGAAAGCAGGGGTATAATAAATTCAATATTACAAGGCATGAATGTGTGATTTTATTGATCATGATGATGTAACTCCAAAAATGCCCCTTAAGGAATATTTATTATTGTAGTTGCATATATAACATTTGTCGTTATGATGTCATCGTTTGTTGCCTCGGCCTTCTCTGTACAACATATGCAGCAGAACTGCTTCGTCGATTTCTGTATCCGGTATTTCAAATGGTTACACATGATAATTGAATTGAATTGAATGTTGTTTAACGGCTCATCAACACAGTATAGGTTATTTAGAGCCGCCCCAGAGAGAGGGGAAGGATACATATGAATACTGGAACCTGCCCTACTCTTATTATCGAATAGATTCCTATGGTTCTTTAACGTGCTCGGAGGATAGACCGATACACGGGACCGCCCGGTTTACGTCCCCATCCGACAGACGAGGCTAAGGTAAAGTGTCTTGCCCAAGAACACACCGACGGAACTCAGTGGCACCACGGAGGATTGAACCCGGGGCCTCCGGTTACAAATCCGCCGCGCTACCGACTGCGCAACGCCAGCCCCTTACACATGATAAGCATTTATGCAAAAGCAAATCCAAATCTGCTCACCATGATACAGCAAAGACACAAAGATACCCAACCTAGACTTAAAAGTTAAAATGTGCGTTTGACCTTGGCAACTTGACCATGAGTGTTAAAAATGACACATGACGATGTGATTAGCATTTATGCAAAAGGAAATGGAAAACTGCCACCTTGTTCAGGAGATACACCGCAAAGACACGAAGGTGTCCAACTTTGAACTTTGAAATGTAAGTCTGACCTTGGCAACTGGAACTTGGGAGTTGCTTGAAACACTGTCATAAATGCTATGCAAAAGAAAATCCAAATCCCAAATCCACTCTCAGGTTTAAGGGATATGGCGAAGACTTGGGGATATTAAACTTTGACGTTCGAAGTATGTGACCTTGACCTTGGTGTCCAGAACCTGGGAGTAACGCAACAAGACGCCAAGATGTGATAAGCATTTACGCAAATGAAAATCTAATTCTGCCCACTGATAAAGTAGATACATCCAACTGTGATCTTAGATGTCTATGTGTGACCATGATGATAAGAATTGAACTGAATTGGGGTTTTAAGGCGCACCAACACATGAAAAGGTTATATGGCGCCTAATAGGCATGAACATGCCAGGCTCCAGTGCTCAAAGAAAAATTTTAAGAGACAGGCCCAGGGCTTGTTGCTTCTGAAAATGGACAGGCCCCGATTTGAAATGGACAGGCCCTGATTTGAAATGGACAGGCCCTGATTTAAAATGGAAAGGTCCAATATTTTTTTCTTATTGGAAATTTGTCTTTATTCACTTTTATAGCACACATTAATTTTGTTACGTATGTATTAATCAAGCTCAGAACCTCCTCTGACTATATTTTTTTTTTGCTACCACTTTCTGCTCCCTGGTCAGCGGACTTATTTACCATTTCGTTTAAAATATGTTAGAATAGAATATTACATAGTAATTTATAACTAATACAAAGGAGAGTACTAGCACTTTTGCCAAACTATAATAATCAGAGCCGACTTGGTGAAACTGGAGCTAAACTTGGAGCCAATTTTTAATCACATTTTATGAGACTATCAGAGCCTCCTCTGGCTATATTTTTTCTTTTTGTCACCACTTTCTCCAAGTAAAGAATTAGGAGCCTAGACTAGAATTCATTTAAAAGTAGGATTCCAGGAACTCCTTATTCTATAATGAATAGAAATATACTTTATATCTGTATTTATACATATACAGTATATATAGTTTTCTTTCCACCAACATGTATTTGTAAAGAACAGTTTTTCTTATTTGATTATGTAAAAAAAAAAAAAAATAATAATATTATATCCGAAATTATGTACCATCCGAACTACTATGACACCGCACTTTTACGGCTCGAACATTTCACAAACATTCAATCGAAATACCATCAATAACGATTTTTTTGTTCATGCATTAGTGTGTTTTAATGACAAAAACGGTATTTCTTATCACAAAGGAAAGAAAACAACCCTAATAGCAGAATAATGAGTGTTATGTCGACCTCAAAGTTGTGACAAACTGCCGACACGAAGCCAGGCAAAATATTCAAACTTCTTATTGTTTCAATGTGTGTATAACACATTTTAATTACTTTATTGCAAGTGTTTTCGCAGTTCACAATACACATGGGAGTATTTTGTCTTGAGGAACTTGAGCTTGAGATCCAGTAAATCTTTTTTTGAGGATTTTTTTTTTTTTTTAGACAGGCCCGACGGGCTCCTCGTCTGCAAAATGAGACAGGCCCGGAATGGATTTCGAGGAGCCCCGGGCGTCGGGCTATCCTATTTCTTGAGCACTGGGCTCATCTTCCATGTACATCGAGATAAAATATGGAAAATGAGCTTAAAACCTTCTCACCCTGAATCTGGGAGATGGATGCGACATTGTTTTGATGTAATAAGCATTTATGTAAAAGAAATCCAAATACATCTATTGGTTAAGGAGATATCGCAAACACGCATCCATAAATGAATGGTTAGTTTACCCCTTTTATATAAAAATATTAAGTATGAAAAACCTCTGACAGGGGACACACGTTCACATTCCCTGGTCTAGAAAGTGTATTCCACCTTGTATATTGGGTCTTGTATTCTTGTTTGAAAGGCATGAAGTGGGGTATTCCTCCCTAAATCCACAATATGCCGAACAACAAGAAAAACTCATTTAAAGTCATAAGTTTCCTGCCCTTTCTCCTTTATACGCCCGTTTTCAGAAAAGATGTATTATGGTATGGCATTTTCTGTCCGTCCATCATAAAATAACTGTTTCCAGATAACCACTACTGGTTTCACCCGATAATCAAATTGGGTATTAAGGCGCACCAACACATTAAACGTTATATGGCACCTAACAGGAATGAAAGTGCCAAGCTCATCCTCCATTTACATCAAGATAAAATATGGAGAATGAGCCTAGAACCTTTTTACCTGCAAAACTGCAGAGTTGCTACAAATTCTATAGTACACACTCCATTTACAATGCAGCCACGTTTCCGTGTTTGCATACGCGGTGTCATGATAAAGACCTTGAATGAGCATGATAAAAATTGACAAAATGAACATGAATTGGGGGTCCTACCCCTCTTCATGCGATGGTGTGTTTGTGAGATTGCAGTGATTGTATTCTACCCCGGGAACCACACAGGGTCCAATAAGATAAAATTGTGTATTTTTATCCAATCAAGAGGGAACTTCGTAGGTAGTATCATTGTAACATGTACATGTGCATATTGTCAGGAGCTTCTATTAAAAGCCTTTTGTGAGATCCTGTTAAGCCTCTTGTGAGATCTTTCAGATATAGCATGTACTCTCCAGGTGATACGAGATTCCAGAGCGCATTACTCTCTCTAGTTATTATAAAACTCCTTACATGCAAACCTTGATCTGTCTTTATTGCATATTTTAAGGGCCAACATAATTTGGGTTCCATGTGAGCCTAGAACATATAGAAGACAAAATCACTTATACTTTTAATCCTAAAGTCTAGGTAAAACTTTATTTTGAGAATCCACACTGTATAGACACAGTAAACGGCTTTATCCACTAGTAATTCATTTTACGGATATTCAATCACTGATATTTTAAGAACCCATGAATAAACATATATTTTTAATCGGCACACCTGCATTATCATATGACCTGAACATCTGGATAGAGTTTCGATAAAAGGTGCTATAGTGTTATTTTGCCATTATTTGGCGCAGGGCTTCTACAATCACCGGTTTATCAGTTCCCAGACCGTTTTCCTTTTCAAAATCTCTGTTTAAAACGGTCCAGATATTTTATCTATCGGTCGTTAAAAACTCTACAATTGCCCTTTACCCTTAAACTATGCCTTGCGGCAATATTCTTTGATCCATAACACGATTGTTTGTCGCTCGCTGTGCGAAAGTAGGTCAATTTGGACTAAACCATTACCGATAGTAGGGAGTTTTCCGGAAGAGTCTATAGCTAGGTAGCATGAGAAAGTATATCACGAGTTCTGTCGGTTCACTAAAGCGAGTGTTACCGTCTGTAATTTCTTTGATATACCTACCGTTAGTCGTAAGGTGTTAGCCTGTTTGCTTGTGTCGGTTTGTTTTTTAAGTGGCCAAAGCTGGGACTGAAATTTGTTTGCGTCATTAAAAAAAATTAAAATACCGTGCGGTGTTACTTGTTTGTTTGATTTTTTTTTTTACAATAACTTTAAGTATAATATTAATGACATTAATAATATTAATGACATTAATTAAGGAAAGTGATAAAACAAAATGTTAGAACCGACAAATGAACTCGACTGCCTCTAAATTACATTGGTTACCACGGTGATTCTTTACGCGACTTCCGGTTTATTAGACACTTTTGGTTCAATTCCTCAAATGATCAACAATTTTAATATTGAGTGAAAGTTATTCAATCAGTAAAGCAAAGACATGATGTCAGTCATTAAAATGTACAAATTGTGATAAAGTAAGTTATAAATAATACAAATATAATACAAACATAAATTTTAAATAGTTCTCTATATAAATGACTAAACGGAAAAAATGCATGGTGCAGCTGACATGGTGGGTGGGGTACGGCGATTTTCAAAATTAGTGCGATTCTTGCGGCAGTAAAAAACCTGGACCGATTTGCATTTTAAAATTTTATAAGCCCTGATTTGGCGGTTTAGTTTCTTTAAAAAGCAAATGCCCAAGTTTGATGGATCTTGGCAAAGAAATGTAAGAGATATTAACTGTTAAAAGTAATTGATAACAAAAATCACCAAAACAGTTTAAATTGCTCGAAGCAATATACAACGATATAGGCATATTATAGGCAGCTACATAAATAAAAGTTATGTGGTGTTTCTTGCAGTTATGTGCAGTGGCGTTGCTGCCTTAAGGCAATATCAAATTTTAAAAACCACACTTGGTCTTCGTTATTTTACAATGGCAACGTGTATAGTAGTTTGCCGTTTTCGTTGTTTTAATGTTTTTTATCTTTAATGGTGAAAGTAAATCTTCTCGAAAATGCCTCTGCTTGCCTTTAATGAATGTAAAAAAATATTTTTAAACAGGGGTATTCCTTAGTCGCTCAATAAATCCATTGAGTCTACCCATCATTTCAGACACAGCTATGCCACTGGTGTGCTAGACAGCATCTCACATTTAATTTTATTGCTTAAAATTGATAGGAAGGCATGCTAGACACAGCTTTGCATCATCGGCGATCAAATTTAAGCTGTTTTACCGGCATTTTGCCAGTCATTTTTTCAAAATGCAAGTAAACTTTTGAAGCACTGGCAATATTATGCAAGTGTTTAACAGCCTTCTAGTTTAGAATATTGTTAAAAAGTAAAACTATTTAGGCATAACATAGTTTATAGGCATAAATGACCAGTCAAAATGATAAGAAAAAGAGCTGTTGTTTATAGAGTTAGCAATAATTTGCCAGTTCAGTTTTAATCAACTGGCAAAAAAACGCCAGTTGGAAAAAATGCTAAATTCGAGCACTGGCATCATATATATCAGGGCTCGAAATTAGCACTAGTCCTGTAGCCCGCGGTTAGCAAAAATGCTGCCAGGCTAGCAAATGTTTGTGTCTGGGTAGTCCAATGGGCTAGTAACAAAAAATTGTTCAAATATGAAATAAATTATAAATCGGTAGATTGTGTAGCGACAGCACTGTCTAACCTCACAGATCTTTTAAAAACCTGATATTTCCAAAGTTTCAGTAAATGCATGCCTATAGGTAAAACTCATATAAAGAACCGAAACTTGAATTAAAATAGTATTTGTCTAGCCCTGTATATATATTATCCAACTCCTTGTATAAATTCAATATTAAATAGAGACTCATGTAAGATCCTGTATGTACCGGTATTCAGATTCTGATATTTTCCATCTTCAGTTATTAATAATAGGAATATGATCTTGGAAATGCCTTCCTTGGTTTTATCAAACATTTACAGAACATATCCGACATCAACAGGCATTTAGCTAGCTGTTCTTGTTTTTTAGTAGTTCTGAACAATTCCTCTAATTCAAGATCCATATACAGCCCTTCCAATGGTCCGTCTTTAGATGTCCGCCACCGTTCAACGACATCTCGACACTGCAAAAGTTCACCTTGCATCACGTTGTTATAAAATTCCGCAAATGCAGTCTCTTTGAACATATAAACTGAATTTTCCAATCTCTTAGTTTCTTTTTCTGTATAATTTTCATCTGAATAGAGTGAATTAACCACATCTGAAAAATCTGCAGAATTTGACCGACGTAAATTCAATGATGTCATTAAGAGTGCTTCCATCAACGCCTGAGACGTGTGATATTTGAAATTGCTTTTTGTTACTTTCTGTTGCCTTGAGCTGAACAGATACACGTTTGACACTGGAATCATATCGAGAACCCGGGAAATCTGTAAAAATAGGCAGAGACAAGCAATATTACTAATTGTTAAGAATAATGTGTAATTAATATAGTAAAACCTGTGGTTGGCATGGCTCTTATACCAATTCAGAGGAAATTAGAGCATAATTATAAGACCTTTTTACAATTTAGACTTTAGAGGAAATAAGAGCATAATAAGACCTATTTACAAATTAGAGGAAATAAGAGCATAATAAGTCATATTTTCTAATTGAGGTAAATAACTATAAAGCAAGAGTGGCAAATCAGCATAATATATACCTTTTAAAAGAGAACGACTGTATCGATTGATACAAATACGCTGTGTAGTTATATCTTGGTGAAAGGAAGACCCCTATTGATTTTGGAATGAACAGACCAAAGGTCAAGGTCATTGTGACCTTGGTCAAGGTAATTGTGACCTTTTACATGAAATTGTGGATTGGCAGATTTTTTAATTAGTTTTTTAACAATATATTTTTCATCCATACTATGACAACGTGGGTAGTGTGTCAATTTGCCACTTGTGTTACATTTCCAGTCAAGCGAAAGAATAAAAGATAAGCACACCAAAGCAATGATTGGTCCATGTGCTTGAAGAGTAATCCTGGAGGGAGTCAAGGTTTTAAAAAATCGTCCAGGGAAACAGACATCACCGCTAAAATGTTAACGCCCAAAATACTACGCTCGTCTTGAAATGTGACATAATCAACATGTAAAAGTTCAAAACAATTATAAACTAAAAACTGAAGTTTGACACACAATATATTTTTACGAACAAAATACCATAAATGGTCCGATATTATCTTGATATTGTTAATATGATATGTTATTAATATCTAGTTATAAATTATCTATTTTAAATGCTCAACTAGTGACCTTGCCCATCGCTGACACTTGCAACAGTTTCTGTAACACACGTGGGCGACATAAAAGAGGTCTTGGTTACGCTATAAAGTGACACTTTTTCAGTTTGTTTCATTCTAAGTCTGTGTTTGTTTGTTTGTTTTATTGGTGTTTTAGCACTTGTTAGGCCATATTTGATGGTCAATATCTTTGTGGTAGAGGCAGACCACACAATAAAACTGTGACCCCAGGTGTAGGGCCAAATTAAACTCAGAGTCACCAGTCAAACATGGTAGATGACTATAAGCCTATGCTACAAGCTCATTTTTAGACCTACAGATCTTGTAGATTCAAAGAACATTTTTTAAAGAGTCGATGTAAGTTTATACAAAATGCGACCCAGTATCACAATTTGCACAAACTTGGTAGAGGGACATAATCTTATGCTATATGCAATATATATAAGAACTCTATGCCTTGTGATTTTAGACAAGAATTTTTTTCAAATGTTTTGCCCTATAAATCTGTCAATGTGACCCCTGGGGCTAGTCAAATTTGACCCAGGCACACGATTTTAACGAACTTAACAGAGGGGCATAAGCTCAGGCTACATGCAAACTGTAAGACCTCTAGACAGCTCTTACAGTTTCAGAGAAGTAGATTTAAAACAGTGACCCTTGGGGTGGGGCCAGATTTGACGCCTACAGATGACCGCCCAAGAGTGATCCCAATAGATAAAATAAATGCTAATTTGGGAGAGAAAAATGGTCATAACGCAAGTAATATAAATGGGTCATAACATGAGTGATATAATTATATAAGTGAAAATATCTAACCTCCGAAGTATGGCTTATGTGGTCGTAGACATGTTTGAAGTTGATTTCAGTAAACAATGTTTCACTCCTCATATCTGTGACTGTCCGATCCGGTTTTTGTACCGTCCAAGTGATCTGCTCTTGAAACACATCCAGTGACACAACTTTGTCAACATACTGTCAAAAAACAGTACATGACAAATAATTAAATAATGGTTGAAATTCTAGTAATATTTGTAATTTCAAAAGTACATGATGTTCCTATCACCTCAAAGATGTTGTCATTAGATTTAGAGGGATAAACAAAAGTGTCAAAATAAAACATGATCAGATGAAGAACTGATCTTAATTTAGATATATTTTAATGTTTATACACCATAGGGTGGTAAATCAAATATTAATTTTGAAGGGTCTCACTATGTACAGAATAGAACAGAATAGAAAGTAAATGTGACATCATTGCCAGAATGGCTCATAAACATGCTTTAGACTGAAAAGGCAAAACTATACCAAAATTATTTTAATCTTTATAAAGATGCCAAATCTAAATTAACCGATTATTTTACAATTTTGCATCAAAATTCAAACAGAAGGATCGTCATATGAAAAGAGTTTTGTTTAGTTTTCTTTGACATTAAATTTAAGTTTGATTTAATATTTTTAGATGCGTAGTTTTGCCAATTTCAGAAAAAAATATCGTAAATTTTCCCAATTTGGGGTCAAGGACCTTTTCCCAAAATACCCAGAAAAGGCCCTGAGTTACATAGGACTAAGAGTTTTGTTGAATTTCTTTCAGTTTGATTTAATATTTTTAGATGTATAGTTTTGCCAATTTTAGAAAAAATATCGCAAATTTTCCCAATTTGGGGGCAGGGACCTTTTTCCAGAAAAGGCCCGGAAATATATGGGACTAAGAGCCTAACCATGACATAATAGCGTTATAAAACCGTTCATTTTTTTTAAGTTACCTATTCATTATTAATTTCGATGAGATTCGCATAAGAGGACAATAATTAGCCTTAAAATGGCTTTTTTTCCCATAGTAATAGCATGTAGGTTTGACTTTACCTTAATATTCTGTACGGGAAACTGTGGATACAAGTTCTTTATTCCAAAGGTTGATTCCTCCCTTTTTTTAAGCCGTCTCATTGACATAGCTATGTCCGCTAATAATTCTGTCTTGATGTGCGAAGCTGTCAATAAACTGTCGATAGTCCCATATCTCCGAGAAACCTCACCCATCCCAATGACTTTTTCTGTATCAATGTCTTTATAAAACTTGGGATTGAGTCCAATCAGTTTTCTCAGTGTGACATGATCACAATGATTGAAAAAGTGCAGAATTTCCTCTTTGTCACCGTCTTCTAATGAACTACTTGTCGCTGCTTTGTTGTTCAAGTTTATTGCAGCTGACTGACTGTATCTCTGAAAAAAGAAAGAAAGGATTCATGTATAAGCATTTATCTGAACTTTTAAAGTAGCTATGCCGCCAGGCCTTTTTCTACTATTCTCACGGGTCCGACTATCGGACCCGTTCCCAATGCCAAATATAGTTGTTTTTTCCCAATTCTGAAATAAAATTCCCATTTTATTTTATTTTTTTACAAAGTCAGGTCAAATATACAAATGTTTACAAGGAAAAACAACCTGATATTTATGTACAACTAACTTATGAAAATTCCCAGTTTGAGGCGTAAAGCGATTCAATTTTTTCCCAATTTGTCCAGGGTCTTTTTTATATAGACCCCAGTGTTCTCCCCAGGAATTTGTCAAGGCATGTCGCTTTTATCATAGAAAATATGCTTCAGAGTGTATCCTTAATCCTGACCCCTATATGTATGGGTAGTTAGTTGAGAGACACTTGCTTTATATAAGAAAAAGGCTAGTGATTCCATATATTGTGTTTTTTACTTATTTAAGCCAAACAAAAATGAAATAATTAAAATGTGTTAAATGTCTTTTTGAAATCAAGACATGTTGCAAAAGCATTTTGGCTCTGAAGGCATGTTAAATGTGACATGCCTTAATAGCCCGAGGAGAACACTGGACCCAATATAAACAGCAGACGAAAAAAAATGGAGCTTAGAATTAAGAGTTACCAACTCATAATTAATTTTTACGCATATTTAATCACGGGTATTTTAAGAACCTGTTAATAAATCTTTACTTTTAATCGGCACATATACATTATTATATGACCTGAACACCTGGATAGTTCTGATAAAGGGTTTTGTAGTGTTATTTTGCTGTTATTTGGTGGGATAGCTACTTCAAAGCTTGGATGAGAGAACTTTTGGTGGAATTTACTTAACACTTCTATCTATCTATCTACTGATACTGCAACACCCTCTTTTGAAGATTATGTGAAGGTTTCCTGTGTAGAACCAGTACTAAGCAATGTGGATTAAAAAATTATCTTGCTCAAGGATAAATACCATGGCCACAGCAAGAATTGAACCCACAACCTTTCCATTTGAAGTCCGACATTCTACCACTGGACCACGCACTCAGGGCCTCCTCTGGCCAATTTTTTTCTTGCGCCACCACTTGCGCCAAATGAAAAGTAATTGGAGCCAAATTGGAGAAATTGGAGCCATTTGGCACTAATGGCCCAAGCCATATTTCTTCTAGAGTTTTATGTATAAATGTATTTTAAATGTGAAAATAAGAGATTTGGTTTATATCTGGTATACTAAGGAATGAAATGAATAAAACCAAACAATATTAATAAAAATTATTTATATATATGTTTTCAAACCCCCAATATCGAGTTCTTATAATGTTTTCTTTCAAAGTGAAGTACGGTACTCCACTTTGAAAGAAAACATAATAAGAACTCGAGAGAGTTGTATACACTCAAGTGATATGAAAACGCAACACGGGAATTTCCGCTATATATTGTATATACTGCACACTTAATTGCACATAATATTCCAAAGAAATCCCAAGATGTTTTTTAAAAAGAAAGTTGCAGTTAACTAGAGAAAGGACACAACTGTGATGTTGTAGACGTTTTAATCACACTACACTTTGTAACAAGAACTTCATAAATGTTGAAGTAGCTCTTTGAAAAATTGAGCTAGTTCAGTACTGTATTTAACGTAAATAGTTTGCAAAATGTTGCATCCTAAGTTTGCTCACATGATTGAGCCAAACACGTACTCTGTGAATAATGAAACATTGAAGGAATACTATTTGCTGTATTATTTGTTGTTTTAGTATTTTTTCCAAAAGGAAAGGTCTTACGTAGCCATGTACCATTCGATTAAAAGCAGCATATTGTACATACAATATATAGCGGAAATTCCTGTGTTGCGTTTTCATATCACTTGAGTGTACACAGGCTTTCATTTATATGACAGTAGAGAAAGAAGGATATAGAGATGGAGAGATAGTGGTATAGTGTATGTCTATATAATTATAAATTCAGAATCTTAATTACACTTGTTTTTCCTGACCCAAATTGTTGGGACTTGTTTTTCGGCTTCGTATTCGAGTTATTCAATGAAAATCATTTAAAGGGACCTAGTGTGAAACCGGCTGAATAGAGAAAACTATTTAAAACCAGCGATTTTCCTAGGCCCAATTTGGGGCCCAATTTCAGCGTCATGCCAATCCAAAATATCTTCATATTTTCCACAAAAAAAAGCTAAATATTTTCCCAAAATACATTAAAACAAAATCTTTTTTTTTTATATACTAGTATATAGTAAGTTGGGTTTTTTTGGGTTTTTTTTATATTTTAAAAAAGTAACCCTATTTGTTCAGACTTGTATAAGAGCTTGATTTTGAACTATTCCAAACATTTTTAGCGCCTTATTATGTAATATAGTAGGATTATTCTCCCAATTTGTAAATTTCACACGCCCTTTTCCCAAATTCATTAAAGGCCCCTGGCCCCACTTCCAAAAATGCAGAAAATCCCTGGGAAAATATACACTCAAGCATATGTATACTAGCTTTCTATGGTATCACGGTAGTGTCCAGTCTACAAAACAGTAGGCATCTCCGCTAAAATATGATAATTATTTTATAGATGTGAATAATTTGTGATGACTTTAGGTACACATAATAAAATAATTGAAAAAAGTAAGTATATTTATCATAAATAAAAGGATATTTCAAAATAATGCAAAAATGTTGAGAATTTCCTTATGCTCTCAGGGCTTTTTTTTGGCCATATTTATAGCTGTTATTCAGTCATATTCCCAATGGCAAAACATATATTTTTTCCCCAATTTTGAGGAAAAAATTCCCAATTTAAAAAAAATAAATAAAAAATTAAGTGTGCCATTCCAATGATTGGGGTTCAAAAGCTTAAATAAATGCTTCTGCTTATCTTGGTGTTCAGAAAACAGTATTAAAAGATATAATTATGAAAGGAATGCTTTACTTTATATTTTTCCGAATCGCGCTAAAATTCCCAATTTTATGAAAAATCGCGCTAAAATTCCCAATTTCATGGGTACGGGTCATGTTCCCAAAATTATGAAAAAAAGCCCTGGATCCTTAAAATTCATCACCCCTAGTCTATATAAATGCAGTTTCCATTACCTTGAAGGTTATACAATTCATTAATTTTTAGTCTGATGAGTCTGTTGTACATTATTGTTTGTACAAATGCCTTGGTCACTCATTAAAACTTCTGCCAGTTTCTAACAAATACAGGATACACAATATGTGCATACCTTGATACCATAGAATGTTTAAAATAATAAGCTCAATGAGGGTACCTTCTTTTCAAATCTAATTCTGACATTTTTACGCAAAATTGATTACATTTTATATCATAGCAATTTAGTAGAAGGTTCACAGAAAGCATTGGAGTTTCCCTTTTCTTTAAATATTGTTTACAGTTTATTTTTTTCGTCAAACCATTTAAGTATCATGATACTATCAGGGAGTAAGTATACTGGGAGGAGTAACAGGTTCATAAACGCTCTAGTTTATCGATTTATGTTTTCGCGCTAGAACACCGCCATTTACTATTTTATCGATACAGGTAAATCGATCGTAAGCATTTGAAAAGTTAAAATATCAGCCAACATCTCACATTAGGCAGTTTTTACAGCCTATTTTTTACGGCTTTACGACAAAGATAAATATGTCTACTATTTACTTTTTATTATTATTAATGCCTAATTTAACCCATACTTCGTATCTCGATTGCAATAGCTCTACACCATTTTTAAATTTGAAAAATTAAAAATTTCAGCTGATATTTCAAAAGGCACATTTTCATCACCTCTTTTTAGGCTTTGTCGTATAATCACCACCATGAAATAACCTTCTTGACAAAGATAAATATGTCTACTATTCACTTTTTGTTATTATTAATGCCTAAATAACCCGTAGTCTCGTATCTCGTTTGTGGCGCCATCTTTGTTACACGGAACCGTCTGGTAAAATGTGCTTTTATACATGCAAACAAATACACACCTCATATCAGAGGACACACTGTGAATAAATAATACTTATGTTTACATTTCGCACCTTTATTGAGTTTGTACTGGATGTATACCAGATATCGTCATTTTTATGATGGTTCTTTAATAAATCTAAATCAAAACTAGTCATCTCATAAATATTTTTGCCGGTAGAGAAGCTTACCCCTTTGCCGTAAATATTCTGTGTTTACATTGATCCTATTCTCAGTAACAAGTGTCACGTGACCGTTACTAAATATAGACTGAATTGGGCCGGTCGTTTGAGCTGAATGTAGTTGTTATCGTCATGTTCAGCTTAATACCGAATAATCCATGTATGGGATGATGAAAACGTGTGTAGTTATTAATTGAAACATAAATATACCATTGCATATGAATACACAAAAAAGATATCTAGAAAAAAATTATATTATTATTATCTACAATTTAAAATGTTTTTTCAACTGTAGGTATCGGATGTAATTTACTTCACTTCGACGTTCATAATTTAAAGGGAAATAACTGTCTGCAAATTTAAATTGATTGACGTGAACTAGTTGTCTCCCTTGACTGAAAATGTTTAGCACATGCTTTTAGTTTTTTGGGCATGTCAAATTGATTCAATGGTTCGACATAAAAGGTCAGCTATTTTAAAAGGAAAGTTTCCGGCGCATGCGCATTAGCGCGTGATTCCCCGATTGTGTTTTGTTTATAACGGTAGTTATATAGGTAAACGGGTTGGTTTGAGAGTGTATGTTAACATTTCTATAGTATTTTTTCCTCTCCAATCGTCTGATGATAGTGTGTAGTGATTTGTAAAGTGGGGTCGAAAAATAATCACAACATTGAGCGTTTTATTGATAATGACGAAAGCTGGTGAATGACGATAACTGGTACACAACCAGTAAGTGTAATAACTTATAAGAATTTGCTGTTTTTCACACGCATGAACCAAGCGGAAGTAGTCATTATCACGCTGTAGTGAAACACGCGCGACAACAAACAACGGCAAAACGATCCATTTCTCCTCCCTGTATACTTACTCCCTGATACTATAGAACACCATGCTACAAGATATACATCGTCTCCTACATACTCACATAGACCTAATTATCTCTCTCTCTCTATATATATATGAACGAGGCTATCCGCACGACGGTCGTGCCGATTATTTTCTTTATCCGCACGACCGTCGTGCCGATTGTTTTCTTTATCCGCACGACGGTCGTGGGAATAAAGAAAATAATCGGCACGAATATAGTATTGTTCTTTATCTGCACGACTGTAAAACAGAAACGTAAAGTGTTGAGAGTTTCCAAGCTAAGTTACAAATTCGTAATATATACAAAACAAATATAATACTTAGTGAACAGTTTTATTGTGTAAAATTATGGGTAAACTGTGTAAATTGTGTTTTTGAATAAAAACAAGAACCCTGTACAGTATGTTCCGAAAGGTCCGTATAATGATATATCTCAAATGGTTTACAAGTAAATAACTGACACAGTATGCACAGAACATACTTGCCATTATGGCATATGGAATTCATATGTATACATAATAAAAACATTATTAGCTCGAAAGGGTGGTGTGTGGGCGCGCGCGCATGTGCGTTGATGGAACTTGCTAACATCTTTATGAACTGGGACGATAGAAAGACAGTCAGATTTGCCAAATTGCCGTTCCTCACCACAATCAATCCCCTATCATCCTACTTGATTCTGTCTTCTGTTTAAATTGTTTCTTTTTACACATATATTATCGGGAAATAGATATTTAGGTGAAAATATGGCAAACAAATAAACACACAAGCTACGTGTGAACAGTAAACAAGTTTATTGACCAATCAGCATATAAATTAACTGAGATTAAAATTCAAAATACTTCTAAACTATTGGAGGGATACAAGAGAAAAAGAGAAGGACATGTACAGAACATGCATATCCTTTATATGACGACAAAGCCTATAAGAAAAATTAATAATAGCTGTCGCAACGTCATTTTTGCTATCTAGACGTTAACTCCGAAGAGGCATTCTGTTAAAACAACAGGCAAATTTTAAAACACAAAATCATTCTCCATGTGTTGAGGTCATAAAATAGTTCATATGTACCGATTAAAAGCCTAGTTGATGTATACTTAAAATACATGTAAATAAGCATACGTGAAATGAATTTAGAGTTGATAACTCTTAATTCGACGCTCAGGACAGATTTGCGGTTTGGCCTGGCTGGTTAAAGCCGTTTATATTGTATCTATAAAGTTAGGATTATCAAAATATGTTATTTATTTCATATACCTCGTTGTCAGTAGGTTTACAAATGTTGTACATTTTTAGTTAAATTTGTCGATGTAGCTACTACAATAAGTGTCTTGCGGAAGCTGGAAGCTGTATGCTCGTATTGTACGAAAGGGGTTGTTAATTCATTTATTAATTTAGAACAAATTGCAGATAAGTTGATGCTGTAAAATGGTAAAGCGTGCATATGCTAATTAGTTTGGCATGATTATGTCATACACACGAAACTTAACACTGTTAATCATGCAAAAAGTCACTAGTAAGTAACAAATGCCACCGAAAATGTTTTTTATGGGAATTCTTACATTGTACATTTGGCTATTCCGCCAACAACAGGCAATTACCGTTCTTCCAAACTCTATCCATGTGTTGAGGTTATAAAATAATGCATATGTTCGAGATGAAGTCAAAATACTATCTTTGGAAGGAAATAATCCACCTATGCTTTCAATATATCTAAAGCCTGCTCTGACCATTTTTATATCTATGTTGTAATATATTGGATAAAGAGTGAGTGGATGTCACATATGATTACAGTACACTTAAACACAGAGTGACAGAATACCCCAATGCGCACATTAATATCTCCGACAAAAACTTAGTTGTATATACACACTTTAATACTTATTACCACTTATTTTATCAGAAGCGTCGGAGATTTTAGTTTTATCTATAGGCAGTCATTCGTTATTAGAGCAGGCTTCTGTACCACTATAGCACATAATATCTATGTATATCTTTGATCATTGCCCTCCCCAGTGTGGCTTTCACGTGTCTCTGTGTGGACAGACACCCTTCCTCAGACGAAGGTCTCTAGACGGTATTAAGATAATTCGGATGCTGAGGACGGGTGCCTGACAAACCGAACTGCGTATTTTTATCATTTTTGTATAACCTTTTGTATGCAATATATTTTAAATATTTCAGTAAGTTAAACAAGGGAGCAATGATCAGACAAAATATGGATTGGATAATGTACATATATAAATAAAAAATAGAACATTTTTAACTTACTAGAGACTGTTTTGATAGTTCACACACCCCTGACCCATGCCCCGAGCTGGAACCCTTTTTCGATGGACTGGCTATTTGATGTAAATTATTTAAAACAACAACAACAAAACCTTTGGGCATAATGTATATTAAAGTGTCTGCTTTGTTCTTGTCATTTCTTGAAATATGATAACGTTAAAATAATCTCCTTAGAATAATTATAAGTAATGAATAAATAAAATAATCTACCTAGAAACGCTTGCCAAAAGGCCTTGTGCCATAGGGCGAGCAAAAATAAAATCTTATAGTAGTAGAAATCATCAAAGGAAATGTCACTGAGCATGCTACAACTACCAGATAGAGGAAGTTAGAGTACGGTCACTCTGACGTCAGAGTGTTACTAAGTACACCATGCTACAAAAAAAGATAGAGTATGTCTCAGCTCGTTAGTTATTTAAACACCTCGATGGGCTACTAAATAAAGCAAACTATACATTTGATTTCCTTAGACGAACATAATTTAAAACATTGCCCGATAAACAGTAAGCCACAGGCATACGTCTCTCTGGTACGATCTACTAGTGAGTTGAGAAATTTATTACGTCACTGGATCTACTTTGGAATACGGACCCTTACCAACAACAAGACATTATTGACTTTGAAAATTCCAAAGGAAACGGGTGGACAAACGTGAAACCTTCAAATTAGGTCAAAAAAAGAAAAAGTCTTTTGAGTTACTTGATAAGAACAAACAATTTTATTTTATTGGTCTAAATCCCACGTAAACATAATATTACATGAAATTCAACACATATCGCTACACTGGCATAGCGGTCGTGCAGATAAAGAATATTATATGCACGATCACCGTGCCGATAAGGAAAATAATAGGCACGACGGTCGTGCGGATAAGGAATATTATTTGCACGACCGTCGTGCCGATAAGCAAAATAATCGGCACGATGGTCGTGCCGATAGACATTCCCTATATATATATATGGTAACAGTCATTTTAACAGAAGAAAGTCAGAAAATGGATATCTTTTTAGTTTTTGTAATCTGTCCATATTTATCAGAGAGTAAGTATACGGGAGTAAGTGTATACTTACTCCCGGTATTTACGCACTGTCCGAAATCTGACTACTATCCGGAAAATAGGCTATTTACACTAATATACACGATCATCAAACTTTTCATAAATCCATGGATGTGGTGTACATTTTAAAACAAATCTGAGTTATATGTGGTTTATATCAATAATAATGCAAACCTTGAAATATATTTGAAGTGAAAGCGGGCTGTTTTCTTTCAAAACAGTTCCACAAATCGACCTCAACATGATTCTAGTGTCTTGTAAAAACTGCACGTTCATAACATTCGCAAAAATGTGGTATTTCTCAAAGTCGTTTCCATAGAAAAACGTGAATGTTTGTTTGTTGTTTGTTTGTTTGAATTGTGTTATACGTCATTTTAGCACATGTTAGGCCATATATGACGGGCTGCATGCCGACCATCCTATTGTTCTTGGGTAGAACCAGTACTGTATACCTCCCGCCATACGTAAGAATCGACACTTTCTCACTTGGCAAGTCGAGCTCTCAGTGGAATGTTAATGACTAGTAAAGAGCTCAAACATACTTACTTTTTCATGAAGCCACAACATTACTGATAATGAAAATCAACCACTGTGGTGGCGGGGAGGGGTGGAGGGGGGAATTACTTTTTCATGAAGCCAAACATTACTGATAATGAAAATCAACCACTGTGGTGGCGGGGACGGGTGGAGGGGGGAATTACTTTTTCATGAAGCCAAACATTACTGATAATGAAAATCAACCACTGTGGGGGCGGGGAGGGGGTGGAGGTAGAGGTGGAGGTGGAGGTGATGGTGGAGGTGATGGTGGAGGTGATGGTGGTGGTGGGGGTGGTGGGGGTGGGCGGGGTAGATATTTCTAAGATATATTTCTTCAGTGAACACTGGAACAAATTTCAACATTTGTTCGACCCCTTGCAATTGCATACCCTTTCTGCTTTCACCTTTGAAATGAATAGCCTGTCTCAAACTGCCAAATATCTCAAAAATCAATAACATATCCAGAAAACATTACAGCAATTTAACTGAATACGGTTTTAAGGCGCACCAACACATAAAAGGTTATATGACGCCCAACAGGAATGAACGTACCAGGCATATCCTTCACTTAATCGAGATAAAATACAGAGAATGGGCATACAACCCTCTTACCAGCAGAGTTGCTGCAAATTCTATAGTAGCAGGGAGAAAGTATAGTAGACACTCCATTTACGATGGAGCCATGTTTCCGCGTTTGCCTAAGCGGTGTCATAATAAAGACCTTGAATGAGCATGATAAAAAATGACAAAATGAATATGAATGGGGTGTCCTGCCCTCTGCATGTGACAGTGTGTTTGTGAGATTGCAGTGGTTGTATTTTACCCCGGCAACCACACGGGGTAACAATTACAGTAAAATGATATAATAACAAGGAACTGCATTAAACAAAATGTCGTTCTCCAAATTCTGGCACTTTCTTTTTATATTATGTCAAAGTCATGCATGGACATAAACACGCGTATGTCTGTGATTATATATTATAAAAGCCCTGATTCTGGTAACAGGTCACTTTTCCGTGAATTTAAAAATGGTATCGTACTTCTTCACGCATGAGCACTCTTTTGGCAGAGCTCTGTTTTTACTTCTTTTACACACCCTCTTTCAAAGTACATGTACATTTGGCAAAAGTGACTATAAAGTGAACATGTTCATCTTGAACAGCACATCATGTTGAACAGAAAATAAAAGTCGGGGAAAATAAAGAATACCAAAAAAATAAATAAAAAATAAATAAAAAAAAGCCATAAAACTTGTTAGTAGATATAGGCCTACTCAATTGGACACTTTGGATTTTTTTACTTTACAGCCTATCCTCTTTATCAAGCGACATTCCCTTAATGATTCGACCTATCGAAAAACAAATGACAACATGATATTGGTAATGGAGTGATAAAAACGTTGGTAATAAAGAATGCTAAAAAAAAAAAAAAAAAAATAAATAAAAAAGCCATAAAACTTGTTAGTAGATATAGGCCTACTCAATTGGACACTTTGGATTTTTTTACTTTACAGCCTATCCTCTTTATCAAGCGACATTCCCTTAATGATTCGACCTATTAAAAAACAAATGACAACATGATATTGGTAATGGAGTGATAAAAACGTTGGTACCAAACATGGCATATTCATTTTGGAATTTGTCAATAGCTTTATACGATTAAATCTAAACAAAACTCAGTGTCCACTTTCTTTTGCAACTGAGTATATATTACTCCATATTACTGAAGATATTTATGCCTATGAACAGAGCATGGACTGAAAGTGTATTAATTTCCTACAAAACGTCAAGCATATTCAAAATCTATATCATGTTTTCGTTATTTCGTTATGAGTTAAACTGCTGTATAATAACTGGTCAAGATCGACAAGTGAGACTTTTGGCAGCGGTCAATGATTAATTTACCGAAGAGGAGGACGCTATGTCTCTTCCACGTGGCTTATGGTCCCGTCAGTTTTACCTAACGTCCTGGCGATGCACACGATAGAAATAATCATCTTAAACTACAAAAAAATACGATATTTTAAATAAATTCAACTTACTAAAACTAACGCGAGTATTTATATTTGCCAGGTCATTTAGTATTTAGTATGTGGCTTTCTATGCCTTTGTTTTCCATATTCATTTATACATGATCATCTCGGTGTTAATTATATTGCCTATTAATGCTGTCAAGTTTGTTAGAGGATATAGATGATAGGGATTTCCTTATTTACAATGACCCGTTTAATTGGGATGACACTATGGTCTTCTTTGCCACATTCCGATGTGGTACCCCTATTGTCAAACCTCTGTTGTTTGTGGTTTCCCATACGTTGCTTCTATTTTACCTTGTGATTGTTGTTTGTTTTGTTTGCATATTTTTGTTTGACTGTGTTCTGTGAACAGGTGTAGCTTGGCTGAATACGATGTGTAGGCCGAGTTGTAGGGTTGTTCGGGGGCATGCTCCCACGAAAACTTTTTTCATCTTGACTGTCGGAGGTGCGTTTTGGCGTATATTTCGTACCGGTGAATATGTCTATAAGAGCATTAATATCCTTACTATCTGCCGTAAATTATATATCTTATAACTAAAAAGATTTTTGCCATTTTTATTTTTTCGATTTCTCAGAAAAAAGTGTATGCCGCGGCCTACACGGCCTATAGGAAGCTACGCCCCTGGTGAATGCTACATTTCCCGTTTGACTTTTATATCTACTTTGATTATATACAATAAACATGAGCATATGCTACATCTATTTTATCAAAGAAATATTTAAATTTTATTGTCTTAAATAATAAAACAAGTTGATCACCAACAGTGGTACGAACGCCGGATTTGCGAAATCAACTTTTTAACTAAAATATCTAAGTAAAAAGCGGGGATAATTCAGGTAAAATACATGACAGAGTTAAACTTCTTGTCATATAACATTGTGTAATGATAATGAACATGTGTGTCAAGTTTTCGATTTTGAGAAATGAGGGAAAACAAAAGCTTTAACCAAACACTTTAAACAAAACGTCAAAACGGGTTGACGGACGGACAGACAGACCGACGGAAATATTCAAACTATATGCCTTGATTTGCTAGGCAATCCGACTAATAATCAATCAATTGTTTAACTTTTTGCAATAACACTATCTATGTTTGTCTTATTTTTTTTTTTTTTTTTTTTTTTTTTTACTTCGTTTATCGTGTGTTTCAACTCTTCTTCGACTGTCGTTTTGACAGTATGATTGCATTTTCTCCCTTGGTTGCTTGGTCTAATGAATACAAGATTATTCGCTCAATGAGCTATTTTCCACCAGAACAGAGATGTAAATGTATAACATAACAGCTAAAAAAAAAGATTTGTTTATTTGTTTGTATGGGTTTTTACGTCATTTCAACACATGTAAGGTTATATATGACGGTCGATTGTTTTGTGGTGGAGGCAGACCATCCACTTTTCCTGGGTAGAACCAGTACTATACCTCCCGCAGTCCGTAAGAATCGACACTTCCTCATTTACAAGTCGAGCTCCCAGTGGGATTCGAAACCGAAAGAAAAGGAAAAAAAGCATGAGAAAACCACTCTACCCAGAGTTGTTGTTCATTGCATCCACATTGGACCGACATTACGTCTAATTAGATATTGTATGGATGCTTAATAATAATAATAATAAGAATAAGAATAATAATAAGAATAATAATAAGAATAATAATAAGAAAGAAAGAAAGAAAGATAATGAGTCGTAGTTTATTGATATGGTGGTGGTGGGGTGGGTGGGGTAGGGTAGGGGTAGGGGTAGGGGTAGGGGTAGGGATAGGAGTAGGGCATGGGTGTTTCATAGCGTTTATGGCTGGTTTCCAAACGTATCCGAGCTTTTACTGATATTTACATTTGAACCCCCTGTGTAAAGATCGGAGGAAAAATGAAGGAGCTAGAGTGTTTGAAAAGGCATGTTTTGCAAAGTTTAGAAATGCAAGGGCTATAACTCTGCTGTTTCTAGTTTGACATGGTTAGTCTTTCGATTTCTCAGAGCGTTCTTTTATGACCGAGATAACTTCATAGCAAACACACACAAAATTAAGGCCGTTTCATCTTAACGAGGCAAACCTATAGAACATTTACTAATCAAGGACCATAAGTCCGGTGTTGCTAATCCGATCTAATGGTTTGAACTGATCCGAGCTTTCATTGATATCAACAATCTGGCCAAGTTAAAGTATGGTAAACATCGGATAAATCGTCTTAACGAGGCAAAACATAGCATATTTAACAAAAGCAAAGGCCATTCCCTCGGTGTTACTAATCCAATCTAGCTGGATTTTAAAATAATCCGATTCTGTAAAGTCAAATAAAAAAATAAAGGCCCTATTGTCTTAAAGAGGCAATTATATCAAAATTAGCTAAACCAATGGCCATAACTCGGTGTTAATAATCCGATTTAATAGGTTTTCGAACTTGTCCGAGCTTTCAGTGAGAAATCTGGCCAAGCTTGGTAGAGATATCAGAGGAAAAATAAAGGCCCTTTCATCTTAACGAGGCAAAATATAGCATATTTATAAAATAAATAAAGGGTCATAACTCCAGTGTTACTGATCGCAGATCTAGCTGTGTTTCGAACTTGTCCGAGCTTTATGTTTTTTATCAACAATCTGGTCAAGACTTTGAGTTTGGTATAGATCGGATGAAAAATGGAGTTGGAAGATTGTAACACTCATTTACTCGAAAAACGTTTGAATACTAGTGAAGAAATCCTAATTATCCCCAAGTTGTATTGAATTTCGAAAGTCGTGTCTATCATAATCCTTTTAGAACTTTGATTGCTTTTATTAAAAGAGGAGTTCATTTTAAAAAAGTGGGGGGGGGGGGGGGGGGGGGGGGCACTAAAAATTCCGGATCATACATGTATGTCCATGTTACTGTGTAGATAAAATATCAAACAATTTCGATGCACGCCCTCAGTATAAACAAAATTCTCGCTCGCTTCGCTCGCTCCACGCATAATGGATAATGGGTGCTTTAATTAACACATAGTTAAATCCTTTTATTTGAAAACAGACTTTTTTAATGCACTAACGCACCGTTTTATGAGGCTAGAAACGGACCCGAAAACTGACCAAAATATAACGCCCCCTAAGTTGAAATCCTGGATCCGCCCCTGTTACGAGTAAGAGCATAGTCATCTGCTAAGGTGGCTGCCTTATTAAAAGTTTTCAACGTTTTGTCCCAGCAGGGTGTGTTTTATATAATGTCATATTGGCAAACACTAATTAAATTCTTCTATCACATTAATTGCCTTAACCTTTCAAATTATTTTCATCTGTTTTCACGCAAGCTACCAATCAAATAAGTGCTCTTTCTCTCGTGCAATGCTACATGTGTTGGATCATTCTGTTTCTAGTGTTCCTAAGTTGTTTGCCAATAAGCTTCTAGGAACCTGCTCATATGTTTTTAAAATTGCATGTTATAACTGTTTCATGGCTGTGCTAAAACCACAGAAATATTAACAACATTTGTTGTTAGATCTGTGGCTAAAACTAAAAAAAAATGCACTAAAAAATGAAAGAAAGAAGAAAAGCTCTCTGCCTTCACCAATCAAAAGATTTTGGAGCAATAAAGGTCATATTTCTTTAGGCCCCACCACCCACCCCACCCAACCTCCCCCTCCCGGAGACACACACACGCTGTAATAGTCTAGAGTGACTTATAAAAAAAGAATGACCCTTTAATGATAGGCCGCTGTGGAATGTTAAATATTTCGTCAGGACAATATTTCACATGCTTCAGAAATAGAAAAAAGGAAGTCCAAACGCATTGACTAATTTGACCACAGACCTAATAACAAATTATTAATATGTCTGTGATTTGACTAATTTCCTGTAAAAACGTGGTCCCCGCCCCCTCCACCTTCCGCGATATGACGTCACATCTGTACTTCACGGTTCGTGTGCAAAGGAGAAAGTTGTGTATTGTGAGAAGTTGGTGGTGGTATACGGACCAGGATTTTTCGGTTTACAACATTCAAATGGGGGGGAACAACAGCCAGAAACATTGAGGATACGTCTGTCCAGACCGGACTCGGGTCTGTCGTGGGGATTCAGACTTCAGGTGGGAGTGGATTTTAACACAGTCGGTTCAAGTGGTAAGCGGCTTTCATTTGATGTTTTTCCAATTACACATCTCTGAAAAGGTGTACAGAACATGTTTTCGTTATAGATTTTTACGGCTTGTAATACAACACTATCGACTTACAGACTACAGTTGACACCTTATATTCTGATTTATTTGTTTTAATTAGTAGATAATGCAGAATAAAACGTGTATATCTTTCAATAAACAAACTATTAGTTGTGTGTATCGATTTGATTGACAGCTAATGAAATATACACCAACTATATAATCAGTGTTATGTTGGTGTGTGTGTATGTAATTTACAGAACTGTGACCTGATTGGCTGATGCTGTCTCTATATATGGCATGACACCTTATCTCACATTCCTAGCAACTGGGAAATTGATTCCAACTGCCTGGTGGCTACTGTTGCTTCTGGTTCTTGTGCACCTAAACGTTCATTGTTTTGGCATAACGTGTGCATACAATGTTTTGGTATTCATACATACATGAAGTCTATTCCAGTGTTGTGTGATGCATGTAGGTTAAATACCTCGTTATGTAGGCTAGCTGAATGTAGTAAACACCTGTTCATCTAGGCTAATATTGAAAAACACATGGTAGCACATTTTTAGGGGTGTTTAAATTTATTTTTTAATGAAAACAGTGCACTAGTCTCTTGCCCAACTCTCTGCCTCCCCGTCCCTCCCCTAATACCGCCATTAAAGGGACAGGAAGTGATCTAGAAGAGTGATTGGTGTCAATTCAAATACAATTTAAATATAAACCTTCAAAATGTGCTTCAGTTTCATGTAAAGTGTGCATCTGATTAAGTTTTATGTTTATACCTTTAGGTTGGTGATTGTTAATGAAAATTTCTGTCTGGAAAGCTCAATGACTTGGCTGCATTTTGTTATTAATCATAAATATGAATTTAAAAGGGGATTATATTGTTAACAAAAAAAGATGTACAAGAGCCTTAAAGCATCATATGAATTAATCTGAGCCTTCTCTGACCTTACCTTTTTACGATTTTGATAATTATTTCATCTGGCTGTGTACTAAAAAGCCACACACAGAAAAAGGCTTGGATTACATGTAAATTACTATTACTGATTTATACAACAAAACTAACCGAGTTGTCTAGTTTTCTAGACCAAACTGTTTTATTTAAAAATAATCAAATGTACCGATCATTGGTCCTAGTTTAGTGCAGATATACATTGAATATGAATCTGAAACACACTATGATTTGGCACCCATACTATTTCTTAGATCGCCTCCAGTCCCTTTAACTTTGTTTTGTATTTGGCGGGATGGGGGATCTATCCTCCCCCTTATTGTCGCTGCATCCCGCCCCTTACCTATTCTCTCCCAGCCTCTCCTTTCTTTCATGTGTAGCCTCTCATTTGGTAATACTCTTATGGGCCTCCGATTTGGCACCTCTCTCGTGATGTCTCACCTATGGCACTTATCATACGGTGCCTCTCATATGGTGCATGTCATGGAAGCTCTCATATGTCACCTGTCATATGGTACCTCTCATGTGGCACCTTTCATACCTTACCTCTCATATGGTGCCTCTCATGTTACTGCCCATATGGCACCTCTCCTATGGTGCCTCTCATAATTATGGCACCTGTCGTATGTTACCTCTCAAATGGTGCATATCATGGCAGCTATATGTCACCTATCAATGGTACCTCTCATATGGTGCATATAGTGGCAGCTATCATATGTCACCTGTCATATGGTGCCTCTCATATGGCACCTCTCATACCCAGTGTTTTTTATGTGTTTTGTGAATGCAGCCTGTGCCCATGCCATTGTGAAAAATAGCGGCATTTTTCTAGAAATTGTGAAAATTGTGAAATATTTATAATATAGGAGAAATAAACTTTTTTCACTTTTATTTTCACAGTTCAATATCCCTTGGATTTAAGTTTTCTTTTTGGTAAATACAGACTAGTTTTTTTTTCAGATTGTGAATTTTTTGGTTATAATTGTGAAAAAAGGATACTTTTTGGGATTGTGAATGGGGCCGAATTTCGGCCCCAAATTAGGCATAAAAAAAACACTGATACCTTACCTCTCATATGGTGCCTCTCATAATTATGTTACCTCTCAAATGGTGCCTCTCATATGGTGCCTTTCAGATGGTGTCTTCCAAATGACACCTTTCATATGGTGCCTCTCAGCTGGTGTCTTCCATATGGCACCTATCATTTGGTGCATATCATGGCACCTCTCATGTCACCTCTCCTGTGGTGCCTCTGTGCCTCTTATATGGCACCTTTCATGTCATGGCAGCTCTCATGTTACCTCTCATATGGTTCCTCTCATATGGTGCATGTCATGGAAGCTCTCATATGTCACCTCCTATGTCACCTCTCATATGGCAAATATCATATTGCACATCTCATGTCACCTCTTATATGGCAACTCTCATATGGTGCTTCTTATGTCACCTCCTATTATGGCACCTCTCATATGGCACCACTCATATGGTACCTTATATGGTGCATGTCAACTCTCATAGAGTGCCCTTCATATGGTCTCTCATATGGATGAAAACCCTACCTCATATGTAGATTTTAGTCTTGTTTTGAAAGAAATCAGACTTTATAAATCATTATAATATGTTCTTATATATATTTACTTGTTTATATACTCGTTGATGGGCATTTGTTGATTTACATATATATATATACTGAACCCAACAGCTAACGCACCAGTAGACAATACCTTTAATATCTCAATAATAACAATCAATAAATGAAAACAAATTTCATTCTGACCGAGACAAATATCTTGTCAATAACGACTGTAAATTTAAAAAAAAATCATTCGAAACCTGTCTCCAACGGTACCAGTCGGCATATAATAAGTTAATACATTAAAGGTATTGTCTACTGGTGTGTTAGCTGTTTGGTACAGTATATATAGTTTATATTAGGCAAAAAAATAATGGTTTCCGCTAGCGTATTGCACAAAATAGGGTAGGTAGGCCTTTTTTTTCTCCTTCCTTTTCTCATTGGAAAATCTTTTAATACTTGGACTTAACATTTATTTTAAATACTAAAAGAGCAGTATAAGATTAATAGCACCTGTATGCTATGACAAAATCATTTCCAGTAAAAATACCTTTAATAATACATATAATTATATTTTATATCTTTTAAAAACATGTATCTTGCCATGAAAAACACAAGATGTTGGAAAGGTTTCAAGCTTTATAAATTGTCAGCTTTATTTAACATACTGTATTGATTTGAATTGGATTTTATAGTCGCACCAACAGCTAAGGTCATATGGCGACTTTCCAGCTTCCATTGGTGGAGGAAGACCCCAGGTGCCCCTCCAGGCAATTTTCGTGCACGGGCGGGCACCTGGGTAGAACCACCGACATTCCGCTAGCCAGCTGGATAGCTTCCTCACATAAAGATTCCTAGGCCCCTGAGGGATCGAACCTACAGCGGTGAGGGGCAAGTGATTTCAAGTCAGAGACGTTAACCACTCGGCCACGGACGCCCCCTTAACATACTGTAACATACTGTAATGTATTGTGCTATATTGAGGCAGCTACTGCTACTGTGTATTCTTTGGAAAATATTGTGTTGGGTTTTACATGTGTCTGTGAAAACACAAGAAATTTTTGATGCTGTCCCGTCGGTAGTATTTATAACTGAAACTATCGGAAATAGTTGGTGCTTGGGTACGGATATTTAATAAGGGATGTACCATGAATATAAAATACTTTTTTCTTTTTTTTTTTAATAAAAAAATACGTAGGGTCGGCGGCTAATAATAGGGTCGGTCGGGTTAGCGGAAACAAACCATTTTTTTTTAGGCCTTACTACCATATCATCCCTTTAAGCTTATTTGTAAATAATTTTAATTTATATATTTATTTGTAAATAGTTTTGATTTATATATTTACAATTTTTAATTACTTCTTCGTTTCTTCATCTTCGTTCGAATCCCACTGGGAGCTCGACTTGTAAGTGAGGAAGTGTCGATTCTTACGGATGGTGGGAGGTGTACAGTACTGGTTCTACCCAGGAAAAGTGGGTGGTCTGCCTCCACCACAAAAAAAATCGACCGTCATATATAACATTGCATGTGTTGAAAATGACGTAAAACACCATTTATTCATTCATTCCTACCTCATATGATGCCTCTCATTTGGCACCATCTTAATTATCTCTGGTCACTCTTTCCAAGCCCATATATTGCATTTAAATTCAAATTCGGGTTTGGATCATATTAATATCTAGCTCTTCAGTTTTATTGTGGGATGATTAAATTATGTGACAACCTGTATGCTGCATGAGTATGGGTATGTTAGTATCAAAAATCTACATTTGTGATACCTTGTACAATTTCAAGTAACCATAGCGAGACTGATTGAAATGAAATGTTGCAACCATTCACTGTGTGATTATAATGTGCTGGAAGTAGATGTAAACCCTGGGGTTACTATTACAGAACAACTAGGTGGTCAAGATAGGTAGATCTGGCCACTTCTTAATAAGTGAGGTCAATGGTCAATATTGGTGAATGCGGCCAATGGTCAGTATTGCATACCTATAGTAATGAAGGTAAACACATACCTTCCTGTCTGATTAACAGATAGTGCATCAATCTGCCATCAGCTGAAATAAAACCATGATTCCATGTGCATTAATCTCCATCAGCTTAAGTAAAGCCATGATTCCATGTGCATCAATAAATAATGCCATGATTCCATGTGCATTAATATCAGCTTAAATAAAGCCATTATTCCATGTACAGCAACATCCTATTAGCTTAAATAATGCCATGATTCCATGTGCACCAATTTGTATCAGCTTAAATAAAGCCATGATTCCATACGCATCAATCTCCCATCAGCTTAATTAATGCCATGATTCCATGTGCATCAATCTGGCATCAGATTAAATAAAGCCATGATTCCATGTGCATCAATCTCCCATCCACTTAAATAAAGTCTTGAATCCATGTGCATCAGCTTAAATAATGCCATGATTCCATGTGCATCAATCTCCCATCAGCTTAAATAAAGCCTCAATTCCATTAATCTCCAATCAGCCTAATCAAAGCCGTGATTCCATGTGTCACCTTCCACCTGATTCCATGCATTTAATGAATATAATCTCAAGGACTTTAAAAATGCCTCACTGAAAATTATATCATTGTTAAAGGTCTTATTTTTAAAGCAGTTGTGAGTTTAAATAATTTCATTTTCACTTTATCAAATAAAGCAGTCATGAACAACGGTTTTATTTGATGAGGTGAAAATGAAATGGATTAAGCCATGTAATCCTGCTTATCGCATTAGAATCTACTGAAAGGTAAGGTTCCCAGATTCCTATGTATCCCTTCACCATTCTCTGGAGCGGCTCGAAATAACGAAAACAATATATAGAGGATCTTAAACGAGTTCCCATTTCATAAATCTTATATGGAATGGGAACGAGTTTAAGATCCTTTTTATCACATAACATTGCAATCAAATTAGTAAAAAATAATTCAGATGTACATAGAACCGCCACGACGTCAAACACACTTTAGCGCCAAAACGTCATAAAATATGTGACATCGTAACGTCGCGTCTCACACATAACGTTGCGTATAAAAGAGTTTGTGTTTTACCTCTTTACAAAATAGCAGTTTACGCCAACTTTTTAACAAACCAACAACAATGTTTGGTATAACGGGCATTATTTTTATAAGCTGTCAAAAATAATAAGTTAATGACTCAGATCTGGGTGAATTTGTAATAAATAAAATAGTTTCAGTTAATAAACTTGCGTAGTGTTACAGGTTTAACTCAACCAATCAAAATTTTCCAGGTTGTATTACACGTGTGTCATACAATAGAATATTAAATGGATGTTCGACACTGCTAACAAGGGACGTTATGTGATAAGTATATTTATGTGTTGCTAAAAAACGGTTCAATTCATATCTAGACATTATGCATTAAGCACAAGCATGAGATATAATGTTTTTTTCCTATTCATTTATTGCATGCATGGGGTAAAATACTTCCGAATTCAATTAAACCTGCAATAGGTTTGTTCTGTATAGTTGTGCACTATACCAGCGTAAGAGAGCACTTGTCTTGATTCATCGCCTACTTGAGGGTATAGTTAAACAATGCATTCAGTCTAATATTTGTTATCACAAGTACTTAAGACTTGGTAT
This sequence comes from Cyrtodaria siliqua, assembly GCA_037043455.1. NCBI lineage: Eukaryota > Metazoa > Mollusca > Bivalvia > Adapedonta > Hiatellidae > Cyrtodaria > Cyrtodaria siliqua. The sequence continues at coordinate 55,519 of JAWPHD010009268.1, forward strand.
TTGATAGCTCAATAGCAAAATAAACAACATTCCACTCATATCCAATAATAAGGCAAATACCTGCCACTGTGCCCAGATTAAAATCTATAATTCAGAGCAAAGGTTAGGTGCACTGACTTAAAAATAATCTTGGTTAACAAACGTGGATGACATCAAAATGAAACATGTTTAATGAAGCATGTTTGACATGTATTACCTGCCTTGGTTCAGTTTAAAGATCAGGAGATAAAGTGATCATCTCAGAGTATATATATATGTCTGTCTGACCCTCCCTTCATCAGCCTACCCTGCTCTTCTGCCCATCTGTCTGTCTGTCTGTTTAAAAATCTGTGATTTAGAGTAAAGTGTATACCAGAGATGTTATAAACCTTCATACAAAAGTTTAATTGGGCAGTCCTCATCATCTGATAAAAAATGAAAGATTGGGATTTCTCAGTGAAAGAATATTTGTAATCGCTAAATATTAATAACTTACTTCGAAAACAAAAATAAGTAACTGTGATGTTGAGACATGACGTCTATAAAGTTGGTTAAAAACATACATAAACATACTTAAAATGTAATCGATTATTTAACTGCAGAGTTTAATTACCATTATAGGGAAGTCCTTCTTTCGATGGTAGGCGTGTTGTTGGTTTTTCACTCAATCCCATACATTCATTTGTGAAAAAAACAAACATCTACCATCTTGTGAAGGATTTCTCTATAAACGATCCCAGCAGTTAAACCCCAGCGTTCGGTAGAGTCCACCATCGTTATGTATACACTGTTGCCAGTTAGAATTTCGTCTGCTTCAAGATAAAGGTTTCAGCACTCTGACCAATCACTGATCTTATTTTTACAGGTAAAGCTATTAATATTCAACAGTTAGGAATAAATGTTTTGTTCTAGAAAGTATGAAAAATAAACACATTATATAATTAGAGTAATATTTAATGTATTTACATGCCAAATTTTATGGTTTAAAAATGCTTTATTATTTAGAAATTTGTGATTAAAACTCTTTGAGCAGCATAATGCATAAAATGATCAGAAAAGGGGCCATTGTTTTTTTTTATACTCAACCCTGGCCTTTAAATAATCTCTATTTCCTCATGCAACTGAACAGTGATTAACAGTTACCTATACAAATTCTCCCCATCCCCGCCCAAATACAATAGGCTCAAAATAGGTCCTTAATTGTGTGCATAATCTTGGCCAAATTTATCTATATTTTATTAGTTAAACTAGGAAACTCGGAATGTGTGTTAGATAATATTTTAAAATCATCAATTCATGGCTTATACTATGAACACAGTGACATTTCAATAACTGAATTAAGCAAGTGATATTCTATTCATATTAAAATATGCACGCAGATTTGTCTTTTCATTACTTTCATCGGTGAACAAGAATGTGTGTGTTAAAGGTAAACAGACTGAATGCAAGTGGTGATGGGGAGTGGTGGGAGTGGTTAACCCGTAACCCGCTACATATATATAATGAACTGTTCTTTCTTTGAATTAAGACCATTCCATTTATGTGACAAAGGGGTGTTTTGGTGAAAGCAGCTGGACATTGTAAACCCTGATCAGCCTGCGAGTTACAAGTTACTCGCAGGCTGATCGGGGGTTTACAATGGACGCAAAGGCTATTATAGTCGTGCTTAGCTGGTTATAAGGGCTAAAAATAGAATTTAACATATTGTTTACAACAGTGACCTCATGAGAAGGCTGCGGAGATGAAGGATGAACTTTCCCATCCGACATTGCGCCACCGTCAGAGGGAGAACCAACATGATAGGTGATAGAGAAATAATGAGACTGATGCTGTAAAATTTGTATTATTAAATTGTTAACAGTAAAATTTACACACAATATTAAGCAATGTGTCTTTTATAGGACAGTTGATATCTTTTTATAATCAGAATTATATAAAGGCATTATATAGGTCATTATAGTAATCCATAAACACGAGAGCGGGACTATTTCCAAATTAAAGGGGTTGATGCACTATTTTCAAACAAGATTTAATATTGATGCTGTTTCGTAAGATGCCTACAATGACATCAATACAGATACTGCAGACGTAGAGTGTTCACAGGCCCTTGAGCCCTTGATTTTAAGATGGCGTACAGTACAAGAATTCAATAAATGTGAATTATTTTCTTTTGTAAAATGGTCATAATACTCGACCTAATTATCTCGTATTGTATTCAAATCTCCTTTTCTCAAGAAATTGTGTGTTCGCTTCTCACTCTGTGAGTTGAACTTACGGGGTTTATTTCCTGAAAGAACAGATTCCAGCCTTATTGTCAGCTATGATTTCTGAGAAGTTGTTCCAAGTGACATGTACATAGACGATCTCGCATGAGTGACTGTGTGTTTTATGAAGTTAATAAAGTCATTTTGTAAGAGAAACCGTAAAATTCTTTGGGTGTTGAAATGATGCCAGATATGTTATGCAGCTGTACCGGTAAGTGCATTTGCACTACAAATAATACGATACCTTATCCAAATTTAACATAGCTTACATGAATTTTATAAAGTAAGATTTTAAGATAAATAGTTGTCTATATAATGAAATTGATACATATTTAAGGTGTCTGAATGTACGATGATATTCCATGCAAATTTATAAATGGACCTTAATCTTTTATTGTGTACAAGCACAGTGATTCAATCCTCATTATACCCTGCAAAGTTTGAGAGGGGTATATAGGAGTCAGACAGGGCTTCTAAAATCGCCGGTTTGTCGGTCCGCAGACCGAATTCTGTTTCTCCGGACCGATTTTGTTTTCAAAATCTCTGTTAAAATCGGTCCCAGATATTTTATCTATCGGTCGTTAAAAAATCTACAATTACCTTACACACTCCTTGAAATATGCCTTGCGGCAATATTCTTTGATCCATAACACGATTGTTTGTCACTCGCTGTGCGAAAGTAGGTCAATTTGGTCAATTTGGACTAAACCATTACCGATAGTAGGGAGTTTTCCGGAAGAGTCTATAGCCATGTAGCACGCCTTTGATGTGTGATCAGTGAAAGTATATCACGCGTTCTGTCGGTTCACTGAAGCGAGTGTTACCGTCTGTGATTTCTTTGATATACCGTTAGACGTAAGGTGTTAGCCTGTTTGCTTGTGTCGGTTTGTTTTTTTAAGTGGCCAAAGCTGGGACTGAAATTAGTTTGCGTCATTAAAATACCGAGATGTGTTAATTGTTTGTTTGATTTTTTTTTTACAATAACTTTAAGTATAATATTAAGGAAAGTGATCAAACCTGACACCGTTTTTTTTTTTTAAGTCGGACCGAAATTGTTTGCTTTAGTCGTAACATTTGGTATTAATTAAGCTAATTGATGAAAAACGATATTACTCAAATTTATCCGCTAGTCCGCGCGTGTTAGTCCGCGTTTTATACCTACCCGGTTTATTAGACATTTCCGGTTCAATTCCTCAAATGATCAACAATTTTAATATTGAGTGAAAATTATTCATTCAGTAAAGCGAAGACATGTCAGTCATTAAAATGTACAAATTGTGATAAAGTAAGTTAGAAATAATACAAATATAATACAAACATACATTTTAAATAGTTCTCTATATCAATGACTGAACGGAAAAAATTCATGTTGCAGCTGACAAGGTGGGTGGGGTACGGCGATTTTAGTGATTTTTTCAAAATAAGCGCAATTCTTACGGCAGTTAAAAACCTGGACCGATTTGCATTTTAAAATTTTAGAAGCCCTGATAGGAGTCACTGCGGCGGGCGGTCTGTTGGTCGGTCGGTCTGTTGAATCTTGTGTAGCGAACTACATATACCGTTTTCAAGATATGGAATTGAAACTTTTAACCTGCAAACTTGATCAACATGAAGTGTAGATTTGCGTGACACAATTTTGGTGTGGCTCGTTCAATTCCATGCAGAGTTAATGTCCTTGCACTTAGTAAAAAGTTCTATATTCAGCATATGCAATCTTGTTGAATGAAGTTACTTCTTTTACAGTTTTTAAGATATTGAATTGAAACTTTGTATACCTGATCAACATGAAGTGTAGATATGCGTGACACAATTTTGGTGCGGCTCAGTCAATGCCGTGCAGAGTTATTGCCCTTGATCTTACTAAAAATTGTTTGCGAGGGTACTTATCACCTTCAGTTAATAGTTAATACACTAGTTTATTTTGATATATATATATTTCATGGCTTTATTACTCTTGCAGAAGCCATGATATGTGTAATATGCATGTATAGTTCTATAAACTAGTGATTGTGGGTATGTTTTTGTGTTTTTGTTTGAATGTCAAACATGCTGGTGAAGCAATAACTAGAAAACTACAGTGCCAACATTTTGCCAAGCCTAGCAGAAGTTCAAGAAAACATCACATATAACGAGATTTCCGTCTGCTTAACTCCTACATGTTTGATAGGTTGCCATATTTTAAGTACTATGGTAATATATAAATTGGTATTTTATAATGTTACAAAAAGCATTTTATTAAGTTAGGTTGGCAGACAAAATTACTAAATGCTTCATTGTCTCAGTTCCTTCATATTTCATGAGCAAGGTTTTTGAACGATCATCTGATGGGTCAAGAGGGTCCTTCAGCAAAAACTAGGCATGAGATTTTTTGAAGGACTTGGAGAAATATTTAATGCTTTACTTTAATTATAATGATTTGGGCTGATTGGTCTCAAACCAGTATTGAAGAGTTAAAACTACATTTTCTCTCCTTTCATGTTTAGTTTTAGAGAGACTTCTGGACTTCTGTCATATGAACTCCCAAACCTTGGTCATGTGCTTTAAATGTGATCTTCCAGCTTGGGTTAGAACTTGTCTGTATTGTATCTTCCTGCAGTTAAACGGACACACAGTAATCCTGCTATATCTTTTGATGTTATAGTAAAAGATAAACATGATAAAGGTTCTATAAACATTTTATTGAATGATTTTTATAAAGGGAATTAACTCCAGCCATCAAAATTATTAATTGAAATGAATTGGATTTTATAATCGTACCAACAGCTAAGGTCATATGGCGACTTTCCAGCTTACATTGGTGGAGGAAGACCCCAGGCACTTTCCGTGCACTGTCGGGCACCTGGGTTACGAACCACTGACTCTAACCACTCGGCCACGGACGCCCCTCAGAATTATTAAATGATTTACGGTTTTTATTCTAGCGTTTCCGTGGCCGAATGGTTACCGACGTTGCATTGTAAACCTTCGCCTCTCCTACTGTGAGCTCGACTTGTAAGTGAGGAAGTGTCGATTCTTACGGATTGTGGGAGGTGTACAGTACTGGTTCTACCCAGGAAAAATGGGTGGTCGGCTTCCATCACAAAAAAATTGTCATAAATAACCTTACATATGTTAAAATGGTGTAAAACATCATACAAACAAACAAAAACTTTTTTTGTTCTGTCATGTATGAGATAGCTGCTTATCAATATAAATGAAAGAGGCAAATTTGCTTTACTGAGAAAACGTTGTTATACAAGATTTTATCTGTACACAAGATTTTATCAAAGACAAATGAAAGGAAGAATGCGCATTTTCCAGTTACATTCCTGTCTTATGATGAATTTCCTCATCCTGAGGAGTTGTAGTGCTTGCTATAAGCTAGATTTTAATGACAAATGGGTATAGACAGCTTTATACTTATTATTTGCTAGAAGTGTCCGTTACAAATGGTTATTGTATATAAATTATGAGCATTTCACCTAATAATATTATTATTATGATATAAAATAAGGCTGGACACTTTCAGGCTTGCTAGTTTTTCCAGAATCTTCTTTTTACCTATTTACTGTTCTGTGTATTAAATTCATCAGATATACATTATTTATTTCTGCAACTATATATTGAATGAGAGTGCACAGTCAGAAATTGCAGGATGTTTATCAAATTTGCCACTCGGAGATTATTATATCAGGGAAAACCATTCACTTCATATAGAATAGATGCTATGAAGAGAAATCTTCAACCCGAAAGGGCGGTTTCTTAATGGTGAAGATTTCTCTTCATAGACTCTATCCAGCTTAGTGTTTACCATAGGTTTTATCGATAGTCTCTATATAGGTCACCGTCTTCACCGTGAAGACTGCTTGTAATAAAATCTTCTTGAATAAAGGGTGCAAGTATTTGAATATCTGAGAACCCTGATTGGTTGAAAAAGTAGGATAAACATTAAATTTGGTCATAATGCAGTTACCTCCCCTATCCCGGAACAATATGATCTAAGAGATATAGCACTATGATCTGAGAAATAAAACTAAAATAACTAATGTTGTCGTCGGATGAGAAAAAGGGATAAAATCATAAACAGATTATTAATAAACACTATTTGAAGTAATGGATGAATCTCTTCTACAGGTACAGCCCAAAAGTGTAGCGGAAAGATGTGGTTTACGGCCCGGAGATGGCATCATCACCATCAACAACACCCACACAGATGGACTGACACACGAACAGTCCAAGATGGAGATCATCCGTTCTTGCAATGATATTGACATGGTCGTTATCAGGTATGCAACATCCATCACTCATAAGTAATACACGCTAGTTTTACATACCAAAATGACGCTGCGTCTAAAACTTGTCTCGCCTCTCACCACTGCGAGTTCGAATCCCTCTGGGAGCTCAACTTGTCAAGTGGGAAAGTGTCAATTCTTACAGATGGCAGGAGGAATACAGTACTGGTTCTACCCAGGAACAATGTGGTGGTCTGCCTCTACCACACAAAAGTTGACCGTCACATATGGCCTAACATGTGCTAAAAATGACGAATCACCATTCAGATATACCTAAATATATAAGTATTGTCATATACTATTTGTTTGTTTGCATTCTGTTTTATGTCATTTTCAACACATGTAAGGTTATATATGGTGGTCGTTTTTTTAGCTCTACTGATCAGAGATCAGCAGAGCTTATGCTGTGGTGCGGCGTCCGTCCGTCTGTCCGTAAACTTTTATTTGTAGCGACAACTCCTCTGAAACTACTGGATGGATATTCATGAAACTTTACAGAAATGTTGCCCATAAAGTCTAGTTGATCCTAGCAAAAATTCATGTTGATGTGAAATCCAAGATGGCCGCCAAAGCTAAAAATAGAGTTTTAAAATACAAGTTTGTAGCGACTACTTCTTGAAAACTATAAGTGATATTGATATGGGGCTTTTTCTAAAATGATCAGCATGACATGATGTTGATCCTTGTCAAAAATCGTTTTGATTCAACGTTAAACATGGCTGCCAGCGGCCATCTTTGTTTACATAGAGTTATATAGTAAAAACTTGTACCGACTACTCCTCTGAAACTACTTGGCGGATTGTCATGAAACTTTACAGGAATGTTGCTCTTGATGTCTAATTGATCCTAGAAAAATTTCAGGTCGGCCGGAAATTCAAGATGGCCGTCACAGCTAAAAATAGATTTTTAAAAAACAAGTTTGTAGCGACTACTTCTTGAAAACTATAAGTGATATTGATATGGGACTTTTTCTAAAATGATCAGCATGACATGATGTTGATCCTTGTGGAAATTTATTTTGATTCGACGTTAAACATGGCTGCCAGTGGCCATCTTTGGTTACATAGATTTATATAGTAAAAACTTGTAGCGACTACTCCTCTGAAACTACTTGACGGATGTTCATGGAACTTCACAGGAATGTTGCTCTTGATGTCTAGTTGATCCTAGAAAAATTTCAGGTCGGCCGGAAATTCAAGATGGCCGCCTACGCTAAAAATAGATTTAAAATAAATAAGTTTGTAGCGACTACTTCTTCAAAACAATAAGAGATATTGATATGGGACTTTTTCTAAAATGATAAGTATGACATGATGTTGGTCCTTGTCGAAAATCGTTTTGATTTGACGTTAAACATGGCTGCCAGCGGCCATCTTTATTTACATAGAGTTATATAATAAAAACTTGTAGCGACTACTCCTCTGAAACTACTTGACGGATTTTCATGAAACTCCACAGGAATGTTGCTCTTAATGTCTAATTGATCCTAGCAAAATTTCAGGTCGGCCGGAAATTCAAGATGGCCGCCACGATTAAAAATAGATTTTCAAAAAATAAGTCTGTAGCGACTACTTCCTGAAATCAAAATCAATCAGTAGAGCTTCAAGGTCATTGACCTCTTGTTTGTGGTGTAGGCAGAACTCCCACTTTTCCTGGGTAGAACCAGTACTGTACACCATACTATTTGATCGTTTGGTAGATTACTTGGTAGTAGTGGCTGAAGGTCTAATGGGTGGTAGTATGCAAAGAGCTAGTTCAGCAATTAAGTGGAATGTGCCGCAAATCTTACCCAGTGAATTACTGCCAAATAATCTACCAGAGAGTCGTACAATTTATTGCATTTCTTTTCATTGAATTATGCATTTAATGAAAATGGTTACTTAGGTATGATTTTTATACATTTATTTGTCACTCATGTCGTGGTAATTGATCTATGGAAATAGAAATAAAATGGTGTTAACAATATTTTTGTTCATATTTATTTACAAGAACCGTGGCCAAATAGATACATATTTATTTACAGGAACTGTGGCCAAATAGATACATATTTCTTTACAAGATCCGTGGCCAAACAGATACATATTTATTTACAGGAACTGTGGCCAAATGTAGCTACATATTTATTTACAGGAACTGTGGCCAAATAGATACATATTTAATACAGGAACTGTGGCCAAATAGAGATACATATTTATTTACAGGAACTCCGGCCAAATAGATACAAATCGTGACTGTGTTTTCAGAATCTCAAGGTGGCTATTAGAATGTCACTGGAGATTCTGAAAGCATTGCGTACATGGGTAGACATGCATTTCACACTATTTGTACACAATCTATATATGTTCTTTAAATAACAAAAAAACTTAAAAAAAGGAAAGTTTTCCTGTAGGGACCAAACAAAACGCCACCCACTTGTTCTTCCAAAATGTTACATATGTCTTTTCGTAAGGAGTTCAGTATAGCAACTCTATTGGGAGATATGATAGACTGCAAGAACCACATCTGAAAGTAGGAACAAATTTTTACTGAGGCTCCGCCCCATTTGAGAATAAAAACAAATGTAAAATGTTCCCAACACCATTAAATTATTAAACAAATATACTCCATTTGAGTATTAAACAAATATACCCAATTTGAATATTAGACAAATATACCCAATTTGAATATTAGACAAATATACCCAATTTTAACATTAGACAAATATACCCCAAGACAAATATACCCCATTTGAGTATTAAACAAATATACTCTGTTCAAGTATTAAACAACTATTCCCAATTTGAGTATTAGACAAATATACTCCATTTGGGTATAAAACGAATGTTATATGTTCCCAACACCATTTGAATATTAAACAAATATACACCATTTGAGTATTAAATGAATATAAAAAGCTACAGCATAAATTTGTTCACCATTAAGTAAGGTGATACAGGCTTTGTGTCAAGTATAAGTGTATACTGTCATATGTGCAGTATAAGTGTATACTGTCATATTTGCATGTAATCACCTGATGTACCCATGCGCTACTTGAAACGTACCCTTTGAAAAGTAATGAGACATTTTTAAGTCTGTGTTTACATAAACAATATCTGTGCTATAAATAAACCATTTGGTCCTCTACCTACCTGTTTTATGCTGAGCGTAGTGTTCAGGGGATACCACTTAATGGTACATCAATTTAAACATCAGGTATTGAAACTATTTTGGTGTAGTTCGTAGTTTAAATCTATTCCGTTGATTGGATCCGGTAATTCTCTACGGCTTCCTAATACTTCGTCAACTGTTTCCGTTTACACTTTAACATACTCTGCCTTTAAATGAATAATTACCCCACATGGAAGAGTGTTCTGACCAGTACACTTAATATTGCATTTTTTGAGACTTAAATGTAACATAATTAGGTGTGCCTGCCTTATAGTTAAAGTGTATTGTTAAAGTGTTATTATTAAAGTGTTATTATTATAGTGTTATTATTATAGTGTTATTATTATTAAAATGTTACTATTAAAGTGTTGTTATTAAGTGTGTTTGCCTGATATATACTCATTGTTATTGTTCAAGTCTTAAAATAAAGTGTGCTTGCATTATAGTCAGAGTATGCATAGTATCTGTTTTGATGATATTCGCTGCAAAGTTTATACATTGCACCTATGAAAGTTTTATTGTGTCGCCTGCATGGTGTAGCAGAAACTTAAGGATCACTATGTCCGTCGTCATCGTCCGTCTGTCACACTTTAACCTGCAACCTAACCTGGGCCATAACTTGAAAAGTGTTTGACCAATGTTCATGAAACTTCACAGATACCTTCATCTTACTACAAGAACGATCGTAACACATGTCCAATAACTTGACTTCTATTTTTGCAGAGTTATGCCCATTTTCATAAAACTTTAACCTGCAACCTAACCGAGCTGGTAACCGGCCATTACTTGAAAAGTATTTGACCTGTGTTCATAAAACTTTACAAATATCTTCATGTTACTCCAAGGAATACCGTTGCACATGTCAGGGCTCAAACTTAACTTTTTTTCCATATTTTCTACTGGCAAAACCAATCTTTCACTGGCAGTTTTGTTCAGTTACAATTAAGACAAATTATGGTTATATTATGTTAATTTGGTAAGTAAATATACATAGCTCATAGAGGTTACTTAATAAATGAAAAATAAAATAAGCTTTTGTGTTATCATCATGGCTGTGTAATTCACACCACAAACAATAGCAAAGCAACGCAGGTTGAAAGAAAACAAGTACGCATAAATATTGCATAAAATCGATCAAATAACAGTAAATACAAAATGGATATGCACAATAATAATCCTATCAAACATCTTACATAGAATTAACTCGCTTTTATGGAGTTTATATGTAAGTATTAACAGAACAGAAAAACGAAAGTAGAAACGTGCACCGTTACATGTACAAAATGTTCAATTTCGGTTAATCGCATATATTTTCTTGACAAATGGGCTATGCAAATAACCGAAATCGACTGTATTATAGAATGGAAATTATAAGAATTGACTACAATTCCTCTTGAACTATTGCTGTATCTGCTCAGCTTCCGACAGACGACAATAATCTGGTTCTCGTTTGCACTGACTGGTATACAGCCGCACAGCGCAGGCTTTCCCGAAGATATAAATAGCCGAGAGACGAACAGACAGAAAGAAAATGAAAGCGTTATTTACTTGTAGGATTATGGAGTTCCGACTTGCTGCATGTGTTTATGCATTTTACTATCATTTTTAAAATGGACATACGAAATTATGCACTCGCATTTTTTTTCGTGTACCTAAAATTTCAGCTCGCATTTTCCAAAGTCCTCTCGCATTTTGCGAGTATGCGAGCGTTAAGTTCGAGCCCTGCATGTCCAATAACTCTGACTTTCATTTTGGCAGAGTTATTCCCCCTTTTTTTATAAAAAATTTAACCTGCAACCTAGGCCTTGATGTTGGAGGAATTGAAAAGCTATTTGTATTTTTTAAATAACAAGCATAGTGATGTCTTATGCTTCATTAAGTGGAGGTAAAATCACGTTAATTTTTAACGTGAATTTTGCGTGAAACGAGCAACAACATAATTTAATGTTAAATTTCACGTATTTTTTTCTTCAAATGTATTTCATGTTATGGAATTTTGTTAGTGTATAGTAAGATATATAATATTGATTTATTATGAGTTAGTAATGCACTTCTCACATTGTGATGACATGAGCCATTAAAATTTGAACATTTTGCATATACCTTTGAGATTTAAAGGTTCAGATAAAACACCCATTTTGATTGGTTGACAGATATTACGTTACGTTTTATTGAAAGACATATTAGTAGTAATTTCTAAACAAACTAACCTCAGATAAATCAAGATGGCAGCCCATATGGAATGATGTTTGACAGCTAGGTGATAGTTTCCAGGGGCGTACCTGGAGCATTTTGAAATGTACGCCAGATATGAGAAGCGTAGCTGCGAACCGAGCAGCGACGCCTCCCATAAGAAAATTTTGAAAATTAGGAGGCAAATGATGCGTTCTCAACTATATTTCACTTTTATTTTTTCACTTTAGCTGACGAATTGTACCCATTGGCGTACGTGCGTATGTCTGGATACGCGCCTGGTTTTAATTGACTGTCAAATAGATATTTTGGTTTAAATTTTCATCCATGTATATCGAATGTCACATACCATCAAAACAAAAGAAATTAACCAAAAAACAATTGATTTACTGTCTCAAAATTAAAATGTATTTGACTCTAAAATTAACTAAATTCTCTCCATATCATCATCGTGTTGTTTGTTTCCATAGACCAGATGTGAGACAGGGGTAAGGTTTTTGATTTCCGGCCAACACACACGGAGTGTCTCCTTCTAACATACACACAGACTAGTTCTCACCCCTTCCTCCTTTGTTTTCCGGCATTAATATTGTACTCCAATGTTTGACAACTTCAATATTCCACATTACGCTACAATTAATTACATGGTATAACTTTTGTGAACAGCCCTTTTGTAACTATAATTAAAGGGACTGGAGGCAGTCTGGAAGAATTATGAGTATCAGTCCAGTCTGGGAGAATTATGAGTATCAGTCCAGTCTGGGAGAATTATGAGTATCAGTCCAAATATGGATAAAACCATCATAATGTGTCAACCCTTTCCCGGCCAAATTTCAATTGTTGTCTGCTAAAATATGAATCCAAACATTCCGGTAATATTTTATATATAAAGTGTTATGGAAAATGTTCTTACTGAGTGGTGAACAGTGTAAACCCTGATCAGCCTGCACATAGTGTGCATGTTGCTCTGGACCTACACTGGTCGTAAACTCAATGTTTTCGACTGTGGCAGCGAAAGGTTTATGTGTTGCAGTTGCATATTAAATGCGCATATCATATTGCGCTAAACTAGGCCCTGTGATTCATACAATTAAATTATTGTGCAAGACTCGGCTCGTTTTTGTTTTCTATATCTTTATAGTTGTCCATGTTATGCTTTAAGGATATAATAAAATGAAGTACATTTTTATTGAATTTAATCATGCAGATATGCAATTTTCTGCCTAATAAAGGGGTGACCTAATAAATTTCGCTTTATTAGGCGTTTATTGTACGTAACGTTATCTGATGTCATGCACGTAACGTTGCCTGTCGTCATAAAACAAAAAACAACAACATGGCCGTGTCCTCGATAAGCGTAACATTCTGAGAAATAGGTTATAATAGTAATTCATACAGAAAATGTGGATAATCTACATGATAAATAGAATATTATGTCATTGCCTTGCCATTCTTCATTTTGTAAGCCTCGCCTAATAAACTTGATGGCACTGAGCATTCCAAAGAGTGCTTTGAGGTTCGACTAGGGTCCTGTAATTATTTGGCCCTTTAAAACTATGGTTATAATAATAACCCCCACATATGTACAACTGCTAGCTGTATGAATCTGATGTGAATAAATATGATTTATCAACAAAAAATAAACCCGAGTCTTGTCAGTTTTTCTTTCCAGCAATAATACATGATTCTCAACTTGATGCATGTGCACACAGGAACTGGTCACTTTTATTTTTTGCCTTCTATTATTATAATTGTCTATATTATAGACAATTGTAATAATAGAAGGCAAAAAATAAAAGTGACCAGTTCCTGTGCATGTGCACATTTGACATTTCATATGAAACAGAAGCACGTTATGATGGGTTTCATTTAACCAAACACTCTTCCAGATTGTCTGTAGTCCCTTTAGTGTAGCAAATGTTTTATTTAAATCTCCTGGTGAGTTTGTATTACCTTATTCTCTATTAATGAAAAGGCAAATATTTTTCATTTTATGTATTTTTGAAGCCGTTTTGAGATAATTAAGTTAACACAATACTAATTATCGCATCGGTAAGTATTTGTCACAGGTTTATAATTATTATATTCTTTTTTTTATGAAGTTTTATATTTGCACATGTCTTTATTTTTCGTTACCTGTGTTTTATTTGGTTGCATTTTAGGTCTTCAATGGGTCCATTCAGGGTTCTCCCATCGGTTACCGAAAGCACTCTCGGTAACCATCGGCTACCATCGGTCACCGTCGTTTGCCGATAGGTAGAACGTTGGTAGCCAATCTTCCCGCGACTTTAAACCAGCCTTAGTATTGGTGGCTTCGCAGGTGATAAAGGTTACCATCGGTGGCCATTGGCAACCAACGTGGTTGCCGATGGGAGAACCCTGAACGAACCCATTGTGTATTATAAGATAATATCAAAACCTGAAAACTCCAAATTGTATAATCTTTTATTTAAATTACAGAAAAATAAAAAGATAAAAAAATAAATATAAAGGGTAGTTAGGACACACAACCAACTATGGATAGTGATAGAAATTTATTATCAACAAACACTGACCTTCATCAGGATAATCTTTTATTTAAATATATGAAAACATGTTTAAGTAAAACTGATACTGGATTAATACATTGAGGTGCTAATTTTAATGCTTTGATACATTTTTAAACATTGCGTTGTCCGAGAATTAACTTTCATACCCCATCCAACCCCTTCTCCAAGAAGCGAAAAGGGGGTTGGCTGGGGTATGAAATAAACCTTAATTTCGGCTTAACAACTTTGCATATTGTAAAATTAAAACATTTAATAGGCAATTTTAAACAGGTTATCACATTTGTTTAGTAAAATTTGTTTTTAAAAGTGTTTTATTGTCAAAATATCCGTTATAAAATCCTACTATATAAGCTTTCCCATCACTTAATGTAATTAAGGGGGTAACAGAAATACTTACAAACTTAATTAAGGAAGGTAACATGCCAGAGTATCAACAAAGAGTACTGTGTGCTACAGTCAGCAGAAAATCATAATGCTACACAATTTGGTGGGTTATTCTCCACTTAGCAAACATTCTTTAGTTGTCAAGATTACAAAATATTGAGGTCAGTGGAAATGGACACTTTTGTATGTAAGTGCGGCAAGCAGGTTTATGTACTATGTACGATTAAAACATCTCAATCCTGAAAATATGTTTGGTGCAAACAAGGTGCGGTTGATAAGTGCAAGAGTTTATAATGTAGAATTGTCATATATACTTCAATGTAGTCAAGTAATGAATGGGATTGGACAACAGGCCTGTCTATGTGAAACCTCTCCTGACCTCTTATGTTCATAAATATGCATTGTTATGCATTGCTTTCAATTAAAATAAATCAAAAACAATTGAAAATCAAGGGTGATTGTATGTTGGTAAACCTTAAAATTCATTGCTAAGTGGAAGATTTTCCTTTTTATAGAAAATTCTAACACGACCTGCACAGTCTTTCATATACACAAAGAAGGGAGACAACTGTATGTTATTTTACGGTAAAATACGGCTGTTCAATTAATTCCCCTGCTAACACACTCGTGATTTAATTACTATGCATCCGAACTCCTAACTGTATTTTATTCAACGATAAAATACTGGTACGTATTTATTATTTCTTAAATACCTGGATTATCATGATTGTTACCAATTTTTCAAGGCTGAAATATGCATATAACGTTTTTGGAGTCGTGCTTCATCCTCCGTAATCTTTTTCAAAATTGTTTTAATTTGATTTCATTGTTACGGGAATTGCTGTTTCAAAATTAAAATGCCTAGTAGAGAAGAGCTGATGGTTTGCATATTTGAAATTGTGGTCGTAATTATCCACGAGGTGACGTCGTCACAAAAACAATGATTTTACAATAAAAAGCGCAAGATAGTGTAACTGCTTGAACCTGTATTTTCAATCCTGATATTTTATGTGTGACATTATAGGGGTGCCGTCCAGATCTGGCGACCGAAGGTGACGCCACTGTCCGATCTCCGGCCAAATGAACTCCAGCCTATACAGACGGCCACGGGAGACCAGATTTATGCCTCACAGAGAACTTCACTCGCCAGAGAAAAACAAGATGTAAGAAACAAAGACTTCAAAGTTTTATCATTTTGAGTTTATTTAAAGAAACTAACCCGCGAAATAAAGGAATTCACGTAACAAAACTGTTTATCAAAACTATATCCAGGTGTTCAGGTCATATAATAATGTTTATGTGCCGATTAAAAGTGTAGGTTTATTCACAAGTTCTTAAAATACTCATGGTTGAATATGCGTAAAATGAATTACTGTGTCTATAGAGTTTTGATTATCAATATATGTAAGTTGTATATATACCTCGTCGTCAGTAGGTTTAGAAACTGTGTAGATATGTTGTAAAATGTGGCTGTTTTTGGCGGGATAGCTACTTTAAACAATATTTTTTATACAATTCAGATTTAGGAAAAAACAGGAACTGTGAAGTCTTCTAAGGCCAAAATGATTATGGATTCTCTGTAAAATGCAATTTTATATGACAGTCCTTCCATAAGCACTATCATGTGATCGCCACTCACTTCACAGGCACATACCTTATTCCTAAATAAAATTTCCTTCTAAACCCAATATGGCAGCCGCTCTAAAAATAGGCTGAAAACAGAAAAATAGTATCGATACTCCTTGAGAACAGTTAGACGTATTTAAACAATACCTTAAATAAAGTGATCAGCACAAGACAACGTGAATTATCCCAAATTTATTTGCTACATTCAGCTTCAAAGATGGCCGCCAGTAGCCATCGTTGTTTATATAAACTTATATAGGAAAATCTTGCAAGCACTACATCTCCTAAACTTTTTATCGCATTAATCAATACACACATGACCTTGATATGTAAAAAGTTATGCATTAAGTGGTAATATGTGCAGTATTAATCATTCACAATTTGTATCAAGTATGTGTTTATGTATTCAAGAGTAGAAAAAAATTATGCTATTTCAGTGGACTGACCCATATTAGGATATCTCCTTGATGACTCTTATCTATATGATTAAATAACTTCTGAATCCCATTCACAATTGTATTGCACTTTTTCAGATTGTAATTAATTAACGTAACATGTTATATACACATTTTGTTATATACACATTTTGTGAGTAAAATGTTTAAACAATAAAGTATGTTTAAACTAAAAAAATAAATAAAGGATTAATTCAAATTTGAAATCAGTATTTATATATTATTCAGGACTATAATTTTTATCATAACTTTATAATATATTGCAATAATTTGTTGTTTAAATCTCGATTTGTGCCATTCTTGATCCAGGAGAACTGCACAATCGGCAGTTCCTATAACAGGTCAGCCAGACCATTCGGAGGTCAGGGTCAAGCTGACCAAGGCCCCGGAGTGGGCGGTGTACCATATGGATATGGAGGCGGGTACCAGCAGCAGCAACAGCCTCAGTCACCAAAGAAGGCAGTTCCAAATGTCGTTCATGCACAGTTTAATACACCAATAGGTCTTTACTCACCCGATAACCTTGCCAACACGTATGCTCAACAGACAGCAGGAATTGAAAAAGAAGTAGAAGGGTAGGTCTTATGCTCAGTGGTAGAGCGTCTGCCTTGCATGCGGGAGGTCGTGGGTTAAATTACCAGCTGGGTCATACCAAAGACTTCACAAAAAAAGGTCCTAGTTTCTCCCTTGCTTGACGTTTAGTAGATAAAGGGTATTCTCGGACTGGTTGGCACGGTGTCAGTAAAATGTGACTGGGTGGGGTATCATGTCATGTGTTTATCATGTGGTATTCCAGTGTGGCAGCACTATAAAACTGAGCATTGAGCTCACTGCTACAAGTAGATGCTGTCATGATATGACTGAACGATTAATAAAAGCGACACCTAAACCTGAACATAAATATATAATCTCATTCCTCGATATAATTATATTGAATATCAGTTATAGATCAGTATCACAGTTTGTCTATATCAGTTACTCTTATAAATGGTTTTGATATAGGCAGTAAGTGAAACTCTGGGAAACAAGATCATCTAGGGGAGATAACTTGCTAGAATCTCATTTGCTATTCCCATAGATGCCAGTTTGATGGCCAGTTTGAAGGCCACAAGGAGATACTATACCCTATCTCTTTCAACTGTACAGCATAATGTGGACAGAAATTATATCAGATTTATGCCTTTGTATAAACAAGACTATATCAATTTGCATGATGTGAAGCCATGGTTACGTATTCAGTGACCACACGATTTTAAAGACCAATGTTTGTTAAATGTAGCCTGGTCCTTGATAAAGGTTTTTAATGTATGTGAGGTTTTGATCTTTTAGATAAAACGTCATTATGACATAATAAGATAAAAAATATCCACTGTTATGGTGACCGATTGTAATTATTTCAGATTGAACGTGGCCAATGAACCAGTTGGAAGCCGAATGACAGGAACCTACCAGAGACTCGATTCTGATCAAGGCCAGTCTACTGTCTATGGCACGCAATTCAGTAACCCTACCTCCCCTCAAACCAACCCAGGTGATGATGTTACCCTAGCAACCACTGATCAGCCATCAGGGTCACCTGAACCCTTGCAGAATGATAGATCAGAGTCTCCTGAATGCTTGCAGCCTGAGAATGGAGTGTGCACTTCCAATGAGCATGTCCCTACCCAGACTAATGAAAATATTAACAATAGTAGGTTGCTTTAGCATTTGAAGATATTTGTATTTTTGTCTTACATTTTTTTGGGAAAATGAATGATATTTATGAAATTATTGCAGAGATATTACAACATTGAAAATGTGCCAGAATTTTTTTAAACATACCTGTTTCTCTGCCTCTACCGTCCCTTACCGTAATTGTATTAGTTTAGTAGATTTTAGAGCAGGACAATTGTTCAAAATCCATCATTTTTTACCGACTTTTTGACCGACTATTTTCAGACTATAAACATAATCCACAATGTCGAAAAGTCAATATTATAGCTGGGCTTTCTGGAGCAGTACAATGTAAGCTTTTATGAGCTTTTTTCAAGCTGATATACAGATTTAGCACATAAAACTTAAAATTACTAAACATTTTTTTTTTTCAATGACCAATGGTGACCCATTTATTCTCCCCGTAATTTGGCATGTTGTGGGCCGGGGAGGACCATCCCACCGCCCGCCTTACAAACAAACACATCTATAATTATTATACAATACATAAGTGATATACATAATAGAAATCTATTATTTGTATTCAGTATGAGAATTCTGTATAAAAGGTTGTCTTTTAAAGATTTAACTTAGTGATTAGTTTGACAATAAGAACGAATATAGATGCCCATATTATATAGAAAAGCAATACCAAGGTTGTAACTGCATTTACGCACAATACGCATGTACGTATAATTATTCTTTTCGACAGTCATAAAAAATAAAATAGTTGTGGAACATGGACGGAAACGATTGTTCTAGAATGTGTTAAACCATTCGTGTCAAAATGTTCTGGGGATCTTTCTAGATTGGTTCAGGCCTTCTGCGCATTCATGTGTATAATTTATAAAAGCCTGGTTATGTCCTTGCAATATATATATTATACAGACAAATAAAGACTGATACTGGATTAAAATCCTTGATTTAATTCTTAATCAAGCATCGAGAATCTATAGCATTAATGAAACTATAAAAATGGGAATTTTTTTTTTTTATGTTAAATCACAGTTTAATGACCAAGATGGAAGGATAAACATTGAGCTCTCTAAGATTGATATTCCTGAATGCACGCATAACCTATTTTCCGATATGCAAATATAAATTGGATGAACTTGTTTATCATAAATATCATAACTTTGCATTAAAATTCTCATAAGGACTCCTAAATCAGTATTTTAAACTCATCCCTTTCCAAGGGAAAACACTGAATTCATACAAAAAGATTCATGTTTGCTTTAAATCATTAAAAGGGCTGTTTGTCTTCTTGTTATTAAGCTGTTTTATTTTTCAGATGTAAACATGTTACTTAATGTAAGAAATTGTATGCAAATGTTCAGTGTTGTCATTGAAGTGCTAAAATTGTACATGCTACTCTGTGATATATATGTATAGAGGATCTTACACGAGTACCTGTTTAATATTGACTTCATTAAACAAGTTCGAGCATCATAACAATTTTAACCAACGAGTTTAATAAATTCAATATTAAATAGGCACAAATAAATTCTATTTATCACATAACTCTGTATGTTTGTATGATGATGTCGGATTTCGATTCGGTCTTCACCATACGACGCCGAACACCGGAACTAACTGGTAGATTTCCTTAATCCGGTATTTTAACGGTTACCGAAATCAACGAGACAGTTCCAATGTACTCCGATCTGAATGGAAAAGACCGAACGATGATTCGGCCATCATTTGCATATATATTACACTAGTGTAATATGATAAATACATCATGGCTTTATTACATTCCCACATTGCAAGTTATGTGATAAATATTGTCTTTATACGCCTGTTTGAATAATGGGACATATAATAGTAGGGCGCTGTTCATAACATTTGCTTGTTGCCACAATAACTCAAACAAATCCCTTAGCCTCGTCCGTCGGAATCGACGTAAACCAGGCGGTCCCGTGTATCGGTCTATCCTCCGAGCACGTTAAAGAACCATAGGAATCTATTCGATAATAAGAGTAGGGCACGGTTCCCGGATTCCTGTGTATCCTTCCCCTCTCTTTGGGGCGGCTCTAAATAACCTATATTTTGTTGATAAGCCGTTAAAAAAAACATTCATTCATTCATACAAATCAAAGGGTCAACACAAACTATTATATCTGGTTCTTTATTTATATATAGTTCAATAATTTTGCTATCCCCTCTCAAAGTTGACCAAAGATGGTCGGAATGTTTTTTTTCCCATAGCCTCGGATAAGTTTAAAACCATTATATCAGACCATATGAAGATGATATTGAAATATTGTAAAATACTCTGTTAATGCTATGTTAAGTATTGTGGATACTAGCACATTTTTTTATGAAATCTTCAATAAACCCCACAATGAGTATGACCAAACGGTATTGGCGAAGATCTAAAAGAAAAAAACGGGCCTTTTCAAACTTAAAACAGTGGAGTTACACTTGTTGAATTATTAAAATATATTTTCTTGAACATTGGTCAGAATTGCTTCCCAATAAAACCATTGACAAGTTCATGATTGAACAATTTATGGCAGAGTTACATCCCTTCAATTGTTCAAGAATTCTATATTTTACAAGGGTACAAGCGTGGCCCTGTGGATAAAGGGATGGACTTGAAATCTGGATGAGCATGTAAAAGAGCCATAGCAATCTGTTTGGTAGTAAGAGTGGAACAGGTTACTGGGTGTCTCCTTACCCAATCTCTGGGGTGGCTCTAAATAACATATAATGTGATGAAGAGCCGTTAAACAACATACATTTCAATTACATGTTACACTAGCTCCTTTATTATCTTTTTTCAGTTTCGCATCAAACATAATTTTATGCCTGATTTAAACCAATAAAAATGTTCACAAAAATAAGGTACATATGGTGTTTACTGTTTTTAATAGAAATTGACAATACAAAAAAGTGCTGATAAAAACGTCCTGACCCCAGATTTTAGAGACTCGATCTCTCTGTTTGGTTTTTAAGAAAAGTTGGCTAATAGGTCTTATTTAACTTGGAGTGGCAGAGACTCCTTGAATTATTATTCCATGTTGATTTTCATTTCTGTTGCTTTTCTCATTGTAAAACATTTGTAGAGATGCCTCTGGAAAATGTCAGTGGCCACAAGACCACCTGTTGGCTTTTAAGTTATTTACAATTTTTAAAACATGGTAACTGTATCATAGTCGGTGGTTTATTGAAGTATGTTGAATGCTGATTTTTTTTCTTTGTTCCATACCATTGTAAATGTTGCTAGAAACTACTGGAATTTTATTGACAATTATTTTCAGTTAAGGATTTCTGTTTATTTATATAACATTTCAAATGAAGTTTGAGTGTTTTACTATTTTGTTATTAAAATTAAAAGCTATAAAACCAGTTTCTTTCACCCTGGCTGTGTTTTCAGCATGTTGATTGAAGTAATGCATGCAGTCGTGTGTTTTCCTCCATTGTTCATTTCCCACATTACCATAACTCAAAGCTAAGAATACCGCTTTTGGAGTAAATACTTGTGTTTTCATGAATGATATTTTACTGGCTGCTTGAAGTGTGAAGGATGTATATTCATAACATTGCAACTAGAGCTACATAATGTCCTTGAATGAAAATTTCATTAAAGTACTTTTGTACCTAAATTTTATTTGATATGCAGATTTTTGAAGCAGACCAAATGTATAAAAAGTAGATCTATTTAAAAATGAGTAATAACTTAATAATAATATCATGCAATTAGTAATAACTTAGTAATAAATAATAATACCATGCAATTCTACAAAAAACGATCAAAATAATAGTGTTTACTATTTTCATCTGTTTGGTTCAAAGATAGCTTGATAACAACCAGTCTGCACAATTATTTACAACCAGTCTGAACATTGATTTACAACCAGTCTGCACATTGATTTACAACCAGTCTGTTCATTGATTTACAACCAGTCTGCACATTGATTTACAACCAGTCTGCACATTGATAAACATTTAAATGTATATTTTACAGGTCAGCCTCAGTTCGGAGGTCAGTCCTCTCAGCCGTCTGGATTCAGGTCTGTGACTGCCCCAAAATTCCAACCACCCGCGCCTGGGTCGGGCCCTAAACAAGAAAGTATGCACTGTAATGGCTGTGGTAATATGGTATCGTAAGTATTAAATTACAAACCCGGGCATAGCAAGCATCATATATGGACATTCAAGTTTTTATCCTCGTATTTAAATGCCTCCTTTACAGCATTAACCCTTTTGCTGCCAGAGTCGAAAACATTGATTTTACAACCAATGTAGTCCCAGAGCAACATGCACACTATTTGCAGGCTGATCAGGGTTTACATTGTTCACCACGTTAGTAAGAATGTTTTTCATAAAACTTCATATATATCATATTACCGGAAGGCTTGAATTCAAGTTTTAGCAGACGAAATTTGAAATTTGGCGGCGAAGGGGTTAACACATGACTGAATCCTATCAAGGTGACATTAAACGAACGAATTGAACCCACTGCTTAGTCTTCCCGGTGTAGACCTTGAACCCACTGCTTAGTCTTCCCGGTGTAGACCTTGAATCCACTGCTTAGTCTTCACGGTGTAGACCTTGAACCCACTGCTTAGTCTTCCAGGTGTAGACCTTGAACCCACTTCTTAGTCTTCCCGGTGTAGACCTTGAATCCACTGCTTAGTCTTCCCGGTGTAGACCTTTAATCCACTGCTTAGTCTTCCCGGTGTAGACCTTGAACCCACTGCTTAGTCTTCCCGGTGTAGACCTTGAATCCACTGCTTAGTCTTCCCGGTGTAGACCTTGAATCCATTGCTTAGTCTTCCCGGTGTAGACCTTGAATCCACTGCTTAGTCTTCCCGGTGTAGACCTTGAACCCACTGCTTAGTCTTCCCGGTGTAGACCTTGAATCCACTGCTTAGTCTTCCCGGTGTAGACCTTGAACCCACTGCTTAGTCTTCCAGGTGTAGACCTTGAACCCATTGCTTAGTCTTCCCGGTGTAGACCTTGAATCCACTGCTTAGTCTTCCCGGTGTAGACCTTGAATCCACTGCTTAGTCTTCCCGGTGTAGACCTTGAAACCACTGCTTAGTCTTCCCGGTGTAGACGTAAGCTTGCTTCATTTGTAAGAACCAGGGCAATCTGTTCAGTAGCAGGAGATAATCCCCAATTTTCTTGGAATGGCTTTAAATAAAATAATGTGTGGGTGAGGGATAATTCAAATGACTTGTTCAAGCATTGTGTGTATTGATGTTTCAGCGGTGTTTTTGTACGGGTGAAGGGCCTGCCATACCACGAGAAATGCTTCAAATGTTTCAACTGTGGTCTCATCTTAAAACAGAAAGGTACCAGTATTCTGAATGTCTTCTTGATCATTATTATTGAATATTTCAGAAAATGTCCAACCTTGTGACAGGTCTTAACATTAAAAAAAAGTGTCTTGCCTTTTAAGGCACTAACACGTCTAATAACGCCAAAATTACACTGTAAAATCGTTTATTCAAACCATATCCGGGTGTTCAGGTCATTGATAATGCATATGTGCCAATTAAAAGTATAGGTTTATTCATGGGTACTTAAAACATCCAAATATCCGTAAAATGAATTATGAGTCTTAATTCAATGCTTAGGTTTTGGGGTTTGACCTGGCTGATTACAGCTGTTTATATTGTGTCTACAGAGTTCGAATTTTCAAAATAACTGTTATTCATATATCTCGTTGTCAGTAGGTTAAGAAATGATATACATCTGTTGTAAACTTTGCCTGTTGATGGGGGAATGGGGACTTTAAATACATGTACAGTAGCTGTAATAGATTTGTAGTAGATAATAAATTATTTTCAAAATACAGGTATTGTATCCTGTGGACTGACTTTCTACACAATTTAAGAAAATTAAATAAAAACATAATTTTCATATTGCAGAATTTTCAGTTCAGATTTTCTTTTTCGAATTATCTTTGGACCTGATTCAAACACATTGTGTGTTGCTTGTAATAAATCTTTTTAAAACTCCTTTGTTTTCACTGTGTTAACTACATAACAGTAGATCTACATCTCAGACTGTTTATCAGCTGTTATTTAGTAAACCGGTCACGATTCAAAAGTTGACCAGTTTTAAAGGGGATGAAAATAGATGTCTCTTCATGATCTACCGGTATGTTGATTGGTGGTCCAGCGGTAGAGCGTCGGACTCCAGATCGAGAGGTCATGGGTTTGTTCCTCGCCGTGGCCATGTTATTTATCCTTGAGCTTGAAAATTAATTCATATTGCTCAGTACTGGTTCTACCCAGGAAGCCATCGAGAGTGATTAATATGAGTTGCTAAAAAAAAAATCTTAATCGATGTAAAATAAATATGTTTAACTTAACTGTTGATGGGTTCTCAACAACAATCCAGCCTGGCATTTCATCAATGTATCTGAGGACGTTTTTCTCGGTATGATGTCAAGTGAATCTATATATAAAACCATCATTAAAGTATAATGAAAGGAAAAAGAAACGTGACACGGGAATTTCTGCTATCCATTGTATGTACAATATGCTGCTGTTAATCGAATGGAACATGGCTACGTAAGATCTTTAAAAAACTAAAACAACGCGTTACACAGCAAATAGTACTCCTGCAAAGTTTCATTATTGACAGTACACGTTTGGCTCAAGCATGTGAACAAGCTTAGGAAGCAAAATTGTGCAAACTTACTATTTGCATTAAATACAGTACTGAACTGGCTCAGTTTTTCAAAGAGAAACTTCAACATTTATGAATTTCTTGTTACGTGTACTGTGATTAAAACGTCTACAAAATCACAGTTGTGTCCTTTCTCTAACTAACTGCAACTTTTTTTTTTACAAAACATCTTGGGATTTCCTTGGAATATATATGGAATTAAGAGTGCAGTATATACAATATATAGCAGAAATTCCCGTGTCGCGTTTCTTTTTTCCTTTCAGTATATTTCCGGTATATAGACAATACAATGTATAGTGAAAACTAAATGCCACATTTTGTGATTCAGGTTACTTCATGATAGAAGGTCAACTGTATTGTGAGACACACGCCAGACGTGCGGCCGAGGCACCAGGAGGTGACATGAGGTCTGCTGGAGCTGTATACAGGTACAGGGAATATTAACATCTTGCAATAGACAAAACATAAGGAAACAACTGATCGACCTCCGGTGTTATTGTACTGCCTGGCTTCTCGGAAGCTCGCTACAGATATCAAGCTCTTGGTCCTTAGATTACATTTCATTTATAGAACTTTCTAATATCAGTAATTTTGGTACTTTCATGGAAACAGATGTCCATATGTTTGTTACCTGCCGATTCCGGGCATTGTCCTATCCAAATTCCTGTCTATACCAACCTTTCTGTATGGTCCCACTTTCTTTCGTATATATTTCTATTAAACAAAACTCGTATAATCCGAATACTGTCTATTCCGCATACCGACCAAGCAAAACAGTCCCAAAACAACATTTCGTATACAAAAACATGTATCCAATCCGATCCACTAAATTTGTTGTTATTGACTTGCTAAATTATAATTAATGGTATGGTCACTTTAGTCACGAAAGGTGTGATAATCGATGACCGTGTACATGTTGCCAACAAACTTATCGCTTTGACTTTGTCTGTGAAAATGGCAACTCCTGTCAAAAAACGACATCTTAGCCGGGATATTTTATTATCATCACCAAAACGAAAACGTGTTGAAAAACAAATGAACTCATAAGTATTGCAGAAGAATGCATATTAAAAGAAAAAAATCGAACTTAAACATAACTGGAAATGTTTTTTAAATAAGTGTCACATACATACATCACAGTAGCGTACATTGTATGCTTATGCTTAGTTTAGTAAATATTACGCATGTGTGAAATAAATGAAAACCAGGCATTGGCGATTGTGATTGAGGCAATATTCGTCTTCTCATCAATGAAAATTTTGATTGAAAATACCGTTCTGATACAGTTTGTTGCAGTTTAATATCTGCTCTTATTTGTGTACATTGTTTGTTATGAATGTGATGGGTTGGAGGTAGTTTATTTTGAATTTGTCATATGTATAATTATTAAAGATTTGTACTGCTCAGCTTCGTGCATTCTTATCAATGTGTGCATTATCTGCATCATTTGACAATGTAGCATGTAGTGTTATTTGTTCTCGACCATTGCTGAATTTATTTTGCTTAACCAAAAATCTGTCACCAGACCATAGAAAAAAAAGTATGGTAGAAAGCTGAATTGTATCTCATTTTCTCGAGATTTCACAAAATATTGCCTGACTTCAAACATTTCCAATGATGGTATTTTCCAAAAAAAAGGAAAAGCCAAAAATGAAAGTTATCTCTTTATTATTAAGGTATCTGTCTTAACATAGAGCATGCAAACTCAAGAAGTGTTACATGTCCTCGGCCATAGAATTGCATTTATCTGTTTGATGCTCAATGTGTTCTGCGACTAAACAATTTCAGTCTCTGACATTGCATACCTTCATTACCTTTCCATAGAAAGCACTTGTTTTTTTAATTGTTTTTTTAGACTGTGTACAAATAGCGTGAATGTATGTCGATTGGATTTCCGAAATTTTTTTAGAATCTTGTGGTACTGGAAGAATCACACAGACATAATATTCACAATTCTTACAGCCACCTCATGATTCTCAAAATATTTGAACATTGTAGGCCATCCGTGGGAATCAGGGTTAATCCATTGGTGTTGACTTTTGGATATCTTGAAATTAGTTCAAATTAGCTCTTGTAATAAAGGCTAATTTTGCTTATGAATATAATTATCTTTTTAAGTTTTAAGATCAAAACAACAAATATTGTAAAATTCATATTTTCCATTTCAGATAAACTACCTATGGAATAGGATTTAGGTTTAAACAACGCAATTTGGATGCAAACAAATATGATGTGTGAGAGATTTGAGTCTGTTACCCTAGCAACTGTTCCTGATGACCTGTAGTAACCATGCCACATTTTCCTGTGTTCAACACTGTAGGATGGAGAACCTCCAAAGCAACTTATATAACGTGGTGCAGTCCTTTCAGATGTTTATCATTATTTCATAACTAAGAAAGGTACCACATTTCCCCTAATAGTAGCGCCCGGGCAGTATGCGAAATGCCAAGAGGGGTGAATTATAAAATGTAAAAAACGGGATTTTTGGGGTACAATTAAATTGAATTGGATTTTATAGTCGCACCAACAGCTAAGGTCATATGGCGACTTTCCAGCTTCTACTGGTGGAGGAAGACCCCAGGTGCCCCTCCGGGCAATTTTCGTGCACGGGCGGACACCTGGGTAGAACCACCGACGTTCCGCAAGCCAGCTGGATAGCTTCCTCACATAAAGATTCCTAGGCCCCTGAGGAATCGAACCTACAGCAGTGAGGGGCAAGTGATTGCAAGTCAGAGACTCTTACCACTCGGCCTAAGACGCCCCCTTTTTGGGGTACAAAAGATCGAACATGTATTGAATTTGAAAGATTTTTTAGTTATGTTAAAAAAATTAATTTAAAGCTGGGTGTGGGTTGGTAGGGTGCTATTATTAGGGTGACGCTCTTATTAGATGAAATACAGTAAGGGATTTATTTATATTCACTGTTTTTACACGTTATATAAAATCTTGTTTTTAAATTTGGATAAAGATTATATTTATACTGTGTATTTGGATGATACTATTGTACATTTGTTTCTTTTTTATTCAGTGCCTTTGATAAAAAAATTGATGGCCAGTTGATATTTCACTAAAATGGCATTTTAATCAATTTTTGTCCACAATGTATTCTGTTGCTTGCTCATGTTTGCATAATGGCAGACACATGTTCACTCGTGTGTACGTATTTTGGGATTTACTACATGTTGATTATTGAGCAGCCCTCTTCAGAAAGCTATATAATTCAATTAATTTCTAAGTAACTGCTCTTTTATTTATTTGTATTTATAAAAGTGTTTTGTTGAACTCGTGTATTTTCTCCTCACCGTCCTGTGATCATGAACTTTTGCATTAAGTTAGCCAATCATATTGTTGAAGCCTCTTAGGAAATCCTCGGGATAGATCTGAATTTTTAAAAAATGTATTTTTCGAGATACACTTTGCTCTAGCCATTTTGATTTATTGACGGTGTTGGGAATTTGTGCTGTTAGTCTTTTACCAATAGTGTTAATCTTACAAAGACAATTTTTCCTCGCATGAATTTTACATCAGAAATTTCATTTGCAAAGAGGGAAGAAACAGAATTCACTTTTAATAGTGTTTCACAAATAGCTTATTTTAATTCCAAAACATCGCAGACAGGTGTGCAATTATGTACCCGGTTTGTGTAACGTGTTTTCCTGTATATATTGTATAGTTTGGGAGAAGATCCGACTACGATATTGGATCATTTATTTATATTATATTTGTTTGAAACCAATATTGGTGCTATATATATAGTGTATGATTTATTGAACTGTTTTGTTTTTGTTAATGAATGATATTAATTAGTAAATAAGTGCATGTTCTGTGTATAGATCTGTAAACAAAGTCATATTTTTTACATTTCTGTAGTTTTATAGAATCGTGGCAGTAATAGTAATTATAATTTTACTGAATTAACTTTTACAAAAAGATAATATAGATTTTTAGCAGTCGTCATTCAAAGGGGCACACAGCAACGTTGATGTGTGTATCGTGTTAAAATTAGCACCTCGATTTATTAATGAAGTATAATTTACATTTAAACCTCCTTGCATATAATTAATTTTGTTTTTTCAGTTTTCTTCGTTATTCTACCAGATGTGTAAATGTATTATTGGTGCAATATATAATAGCAGTTAGTAAAATATAAATACAATTTTCTTCGAACTAGTCTTAAAATTAATAGTTTCAAATCTGCAGGTTATAATGTAGAAAAAGTAACGGGACATCGTGAGTTTTAAACAAATCAAGATTGCTGTATGTCTGGTAAAGGGACACATGGAATCTTCTTCTTTTAAACTCACGGTATCCCCCTTCATTTTCTTGCATCTTTGCTAATCATTATTTTTTATTTAAATAGTTCCGAGCAATTTTGTTTGCGTTTTACTTATCGTTGATTAAATTACACCAATAGATCTAAACCTATGGTAGAATAACCAAAAAAATGGAAACTCCATCTGTTATGACCATATATTTAATTATATGGGAGCAGGTTTAGAGTGAAATGGTACTAGATTAATAAACTGAGGTGCTTATTTTACTGCTTGATAAATAACAACTTCAAGAGTTCGGCTGTCCGGCTGTCCCTTCATTTAAAGTGAATCGGATGAAATACTGTTGATATCCTTTCCTACATTGTGATACAGAATTTTTATGCAATTTGTGTTTTTTTGACAAAAGCACTAGTAATTTCTTCTTGTGTATTTTTGCAACGTTGGATGGTTTGTCATACTGACCTTCAGTTGTCAGAAATGTAAATGGAACGTATAATTGTCTAGGGTATGATTTTACGTCTGCTTTAGCTCAGTTGAATATTGAAAAATATTGTTATTGGCTGACTGAAAAATGAAATCATAATTGCATAGTCGTTTTAAATGTTTTTTAATTTGTTTACACAAAATATGCTCAAAATACTTGCAAAGTCATAATATGTGTTTGTCAGCTGCATAATACATGTCCATGCATCTGTCTCAACAACAACAAATGGTCTTCAGAAATTATATATATCTTTTAAAAAATCAGGAGATTTTTCTCCCAGGGAAAGATTTAGCAGTTCTTGTAAAAGTTGGCATGTAATGACGATGCATATTTTGCCCAGTATACACCTCGCATTGCGAATACAGTGACACTTAGGGTATGTTTCAAATCATCATCGATGGATCCCCCATTTTCTGGTTTCTCTCCTCAGTTTTAATGGGGATAAATACCTAACCCCCATCACCATCTTAATCAACATCTGCTCGTGAACATGTGTGAATATGTGTAGCCTGCATATATAATATTTTCCTATTTATACTGATTCCCACAGCCACATGAATGCAGCTGTTTGTATATACACGGTTGCTTTTTTGTTTTCCATAGAGTACATATCATAGTATACGGTTATGTTTTACACCAATACTCGCCTGCATATCCGTCTAGCCCTAAATGTGTGTGTTTGTAGTAGTAGAGTGTATAGAATAGATAGGTGCATATACCCAACATAACTGCTCACTGAACACCTGTGTTTTTGATACATATTTTATATATTCCCCATTCATGAATGTTCATTTTCATGAAGTTTCATTTCGTTAAACTAGTAAATGTCTTAATTTTGCAATAATTTCACAACTTTCAGTGACTTTTTAAGAATATTTCTCTTGTAACATGTTTGAAAATAATGTCATTATACCGTTATAAAGTATTAAAGGCATATCTTTTGAGAGGCATTCAATTATACATGATTTATGAACTTAAAACAATGAAAATAAAGCAGAGCTTAAATACAATTGACTGATAAACTTCCAAAGTTTCACCAGAGAAGAAATGGCTTCGAGAATGTTCAATAAAAACCTGAGGTTTATTCGAAACATTGAGCGAAAATATGGTGTTGGGTTTAGCAGTTTTGCGAAGTATGCTTATGTGTTTGAACTAAATATATATTCCTGATATTATACGTGTTTGCCCTTCTACTCGAACTGATCGGAGTTTTACGCTATGTACATGTTATAACAGGACAGTCTTTGATTTTATTCAGGTTACAGAAGTTTTATTTCAAATATATGAATTCCATTTCAGTTAATAAGCGATAAATATACATTAGCGATAAATGTACAGACGATTAAATCCCATTATGTTCCACGCAATTAGTGTTCAGTTTGGTAGTGAGCGTTATTAAATTGTGCCATTAAAGTGTTTTTGTATAATAACGTGCACTAGAGCTTTTCAGGTGTGCTGTATATATATTATATTACGTTTTCAGTTTACATGTATTGTTAGTAGCAGTTTTACCAGCAGGTTGTTTGAGAATATTCCAGTGTTTTTGATTTCATTTACACTGTCAGAGCCGAAATTAGTGGAACATATGTAACCCCATTGTTTATTGATATTTAAAAGTAAAAGAAAGAAAGAAAGAATTGTAGTTGTATAGTGAAAACAAATATGAGCGAAACATCTTGACTTTGGGACAAACAGGGTTTTGGATGAATTGGGATGAAAGGTCCTTTCAAGCTAGTTCCCATAGGTAAAATGTCGCCATTTACTGTTTTGAGTGGAACTTTGTCTACCTTCCGATCTTTATCGAAATAACATGTTTCTGTGGTATTTGTTAGTGAATATCTGAAGAAAAAAATAATTGTTGAAATGAGACGCTGTTTGAAAGTTTACTGCTGGTACGTTGATTTCATATTTCCCATTCACGCAGGTAATATAAACTGTTACGCATGGGTGCTTATCTGGGCAGATTCATATGATTTCTTCAGAACTGGGGATAAGTATATTTACAAACGGATGTAATATGTAAATGCCAGGAATGAATGAGGGAAGGTGTGTGGAATGGCGTTTGTATGGTGAGGAAAAATCGGAAATTAAATGCATTTTGTTTATGGTCAAATTTCATTTTAAAAGAATTTGTCTGTGCCAAAGGGTCAGTGGAACTATGCATGAAATTGGGATTAAGGGATATTTGTTATTTCTGGTCATTTAGTGGGGTAAATTTTAGAAAAGGTGTGATGTGTGTTTACAATTTCCTTATTTGTTCTCAACAGTGTGCCTGGAGTGTTTATGATACACGTGGAAACGTTTCCATGATTATTAATTTACTAATTTAAATACTACTTTTTAAAGTATAGATTTGCTCGAAACTGTAAAATATTTAAAAAGGGATTTATCTCAAACTGTACATTTTAGATTAAATAAATGCACTCTTAGCGAAGATAAAACACATGTATAGTTTGGAATATTTAGAAATTTTTGTTGTTTTAAAACTGGACCTCAGTGAATCCCAATTTTTTAATTTACCACTGTGAATTTTGTCCAACAAAAATTTCTAGAATTAAGAACAAAAACATTCACGCTGCATTTCCGTATTCATATTTCAAAACTTCCAAATTTATATGCTTCATGTTGATATTATTTGCAATACTACTTGTGCATTGTGCTTTTTTAGATTTTATTTATTTTTACTATGCAATATATTAACTGATTAAATTGATATTACTTATTAGTAGTTTGTTGCTTTTCTTATCCAATCAGTTAATAAATGGCAAGTTTGTCAGAAAATGACAACATTACAGGAGAACTTGGTGTGCAGCACACCGTCTATTTATGACGCATACACAAGTTTCCTAATTATCTCGGAGTAGTGCAGTGAATATGGGCAAGAACATTGCATGATCTGTGATCTTGACCATATGATACTTCAAGTTTTGCCCCAAGTAGACCACCCCATTCTTCCTGGGTATAAGAACCAATTTTGCATACCTGCCATCCATAAGAACCAAGCAAGGTACGCATGTCGTAGCAGACAATGGATGCTGTCTATATTTTGTCCAAAGTATGTCTTTGCGACCCTAAATTTTGCACATAATGTTAGATGCCTATTAGGAACCTTCTGGTTGAGTTTGGTGAAAATCCTGCAAGAAATGAAGAAGATATAAATCAAGTCAAATGCAAGGACTAACAAACGAATGAAATTATTTTGGAACATGTTACTTTTGGGCATGAAAACAAGGGTTCATTGAGTATATTTTCAAGAAGTCTATAAGAGTAATAACAAGAGCATCAATAATTGCAGGGCAATCCATAGTCCCCCACCGGCCCAGACAAACATTTTCCAGACATTTTCTATAATGGAGGTAAAAGATCAAGGTCAAGGTCACAATGACCTTATTTTGGTATGCGACACACCGTTGTCCCAAGATGGATTGACCTACCAAGTTTGGTGTCTCTAAGTGTTATAGTATTGAAAAAAATTTGTCCAGACAAGCATTTTCTATGACAGAGGTCACAGGTCAAGGTCAAGGTCACAATGACCTTATTTTGTTACGTGACATACCGCTATCCCAAGATGTATCCACATCCTAAGTTTGGTATCTCAAAGTCTTATAGTATTGAAAATATGGCCCGGACAAGCATTTTAGGAACATTTTCTATGACAGAGGTCACAGGGAAGGTCAAGGTCACTGTGACCTTATTTTGGTATGCGACACACGGCTACCCCAAGATGTATTCAAATATCAAGTTTGGTATCTCTAAATGTTATAGTATCGGAAATACGGTCCAGACAAGCATTTTCTGTGACAGAGGTCACAGGTCAAGGTCACAGTGACCTTTTTTTGGTAAGCGACACACCGCTATCCCAAGAAATTGAATTGGGGTTTTAAGGCGCACCAACACATTACAGGTTATATGGCGCCTAACAGGCATGAACATGCCAGGCTCATCTGCCATGTACATCGAGATAAAATATGGAAAATAGGCCTAGAACCTTCTCACCCTGAACTGCAGAGTTGCTGCAAATTCTATCGTAAAAACTCCATTTACGCTGGAGCCACGTTTATTGTTTTTCTGCCACTGCTCTTAGTGATGTGAGCGAGATGGCACCTGAAACAATGCAGGGGTCATGATGAAGACCTTTAATGAGCATGAACAAAAAATGACAAAATGAATATGAATGGGGGGGTCCTACCCCTCTGGATGTGACGGTGTGTTTGCAGTGGTTGTATTCTACCCCGGCAACCACACGGGGCGCTATCCCAAGATGTATCCACATACCGCTATCCCAAGATGTATCCACATACCATGTTTGGTATCTCAAAGTCTTATAGTATTAAAAATATGGCCTCGGACAAGCATTTCGGAAGGACGGACGGACGGACGGACGGAAGGAAGGATGGATAGATGGACTGACGGGGTGCAAACCTATAGTCCAGTCCTGGTGGGGGACAAATTATTTGAAGAAATAACTAGACCCATCTGAACGGCATGTTTGGATAGGCAGCAACCTTGAAGTAATTATTTAGCGATATATGCAGTACCTCGAATATTTATTGTGTTGCCTGCGTAGCATGGCAAACACTTGAAAAGTATTCCTCCTATGTTCATGAAACTTCAAACTCATTTTCATCTTAACCCTAGGAATGCCGTTACACATCTCCAATAACTCTGATTGTCATTTTGGCAGAGTTATGCCCCTTTTCATAAATTTCAACCTTACTTGTCAATATATTGGCCTATGATCCTGAAACTTTATACAATTCTTCCTTACCAATTATTCAACGTCATTGACATGTCCAATAACTCTGACTTTCACTTCAGCAGAGTTATGCCCTTGTTCATATCACTTAACCTGCAACCTAACTCTGCTCTAAACGTTGCAAAATATTGACCTATGGTCATAACATTTTATACATTTCTTCCTTATCAATTATTCAATTCAGGGTTATATCCCTTTTCATTAACTTAAACAATTAAACGAGGCCCAAGACGGCCTGTGGACGCTCTACTGGCTAAAACGCCTCTTATATAAAGGGTTGTCGACATAAAATTCCCATCAGTACTTCTTTTAAAAAATTGCAAAAACAGCACGGCTAAGCAAATCTGCTAAAGATCAGATAAAAAATTAAGTAACTACAGATTTAACAAAGGAAAATACAATATATCATTTTTCAACAAATCAAGGGCCATAAATCTGTCGTTACTAACAAGATCTAGCTGTTTTTCGAACTTGTCCAAGATTACATTGATATACCATGCTTTGCAAAACTAGACATCATAATGAGGCTTCCTACCAAATTTCGTAGAAATCCAACAAGCCGTTTAGGAGGAGTAGCACTGACAAGAAATTTAACGTAAAAATGTCAAAGGGCCATAACTCCGTCAAAAATCAACAAACTGAAACAAAAGTGCAATATATACAACTAGACATCTTACCGATGCTTCCTGCTTAGTTTCGCTGAAATCCAACAAGGATTTAGAAGGAGTAGCGCTGACAAGAAATTTAAAGTAAAAATGTCAAGGGGCCGTAACTCAAAAATCAACGAACTGGGAAAAAACGCAATAAGCACAACTAGAAATCATAATAATGCTTCCTGCTAAGTGTCGTCAAATCCAACACGGCGTTAACAAAAATAAGAGGTCACTGACCTTGAAGCTTTACTGATAGGTTTTGATAGCATTCCTGTGAAGTTTTATGAAAATCTGTCAAGTAGTTTCAAAGAAGTACTCACTTAAAGTTTTGACCATATAACTCTATTTAAACAAAGATGGCCGCTGGCAGCCATGTTTTAATGTCGATTCAAAATAATTTTCAACAAGGACCAATATCATGTCATGCTGATCATTTTAGAAAAAGTCCCATATCAATATCACTTATAATTTTCAAGAAGTAGTTGCCACAAATTTGTTTTTTAAAAATCTATTTTTAGCCATGGCGACCATCTTGACTTTCCGGCCGTCCCAAATTTTTGCTAGAATCAACTAGACATCAAGAGCAACATTCCTGTGAAGTTTCATGAAATCTGTCAAGTAGTTTCAGAGGAGTAGTCGCCACAAGTTTTTCCTATATAACTCTATGTAAACAAAATGGCTGCTGGCGGCTATGTTTGACATTCAATCAAAATGATGGTTAGGATCAATTACAAGTCAAATAGATTCAGAGGAGTAGTCGCCACAAGTTTTTCCTATATGACTCTATGTAAACAAAGATGGCCACTGGTGGCCATGTTTGACATCGAATCAAAATGAATCTTGGTTAGGACCAAGTGCATGTCGCACCAGTCATTTTTGGAAAGGTTCCAATTCATTATCACTTACGGTTTTTGAGAAGTGGTCACCACAAAGTCGCATTTTTAAAATTTATTTTTAGCAGTGGCAGCCATCTTGAATTTCCTACCGACCTGAAATTTTGCTAGGTTCAACTAGACATCGGACCCACTGTTATTGGTCCGATCTGGCTGGTTTTTGGACTGTCTGAGCTGTCATTGATGTTAACAATCTGGTAAAGTTTCATAAAGATCGCATGAAAAATGAAGGCCCTATCATCTTAACGAGGCAAAGTATAGCATTTTTAACTAAATCAATGGCCATAACTCTTCTGTTACTGGTCCGATCTGGCTGATTTTCGAACTCATCTGAGCTGTCATTTATATAAACAATCAGGTAAAGTTTCATAAAGATCGCATGAAAGATGAAGGCCCTATCAAATTAACGAGGCAAAATATAGCGTTTTTAACTAAATCAAGGGCCATAACTCCACTGTTACTAGTCCGATCTGGCTGGTTTTTCGAATTTGTCCAAGCTTTCATTGATATTAATAATCTGGTAGAGTTTCAAAAAGATCGCATGAAAAATGAAGGCCTTATCATTTTAAAGGGACAATGTCCGTAACTTTTAGCTTATAAAACACACACTAAATAAGTTCGCAAACATTACACACTAAACATATTTGCATATTTTCTAATTAAAAGCAACATTGTTTGACGGAATTCAATCGCGGTACAATAAAAAAAAGAAAAAACACTTTGGGCATTTGAACTCGTAGCCCAAACTGGAACTAAAAATACACTCGCGGTAATAATAATAAGCGTGAAATTGTCGACATCGCTCCCGACTGAGCTAATATTACGCAATACATACTATGGTAAAAACCTAATGCACAAATGGAAGTCACGTGATCGGAGAAAAAGTAAATATTGTGGGTCCCGCTTTATTTACAAAAAATAATTAAAGCTTCTTTTTTTTCAACTTTCCCTTAGCCTTCCCTTAGCCTCGTCCCTCGGAAGGGGACATAAACCAGGCGGTCCCATGTATCGGTCTATCCTCCGAGCACGTTAAAGAACCATAGGAATCTATTCGATAATAAGATAGGGCAGGTTTCCGGATTCCTATGTATCCTTCCCCTCTCTCTGGGGTGGCTCTAAATAACCTATATTGTGTTGATGAGCCGTTAAACAACATTCAATTCAATTCAATTCAAACTCACGAATGTATTACTACAGTCTTCTTAGGGTCTATGCTCATGTTTTCATGTGTACATTTCACTGAATAAAAGTCTGACGGTTATTTGGTTATGCTCAATATCTGCTTACTTGCAGACAGTGTCCCTTTAACGAGGCAAAATATAGCATTTTTAACAAAATCAAGGGCCATAACTCTGCTGTTACTGGTCCGATCTGGCTGGTCTTTGAACTTGTCCGAGCTTTCATTTATAAATAATCTGATAGTTTGGTAAAGATCGGATGAAAGATGAGGGCCCTATCATCTAACGAGGCAAAATATAGCATTTTTAACTAAATCAAGGGCCATAACTCCGCTGTTAATGGTCCGATCTAGCTGGTTTTTGAAACTGACAGAGCTTTCATTTATAAAAACAAGCTGATAAAGTTTGGTAAAGA
Source organism: Cyrtodaria siliqua (assembly GCA_037043455.1). Classification (NCBI taxonomy): domain Eukaryota; kingdom Metazoa; phylum Mollusca; class Bivalvia; order Adapedonta; family Hiatellidae; genus Cyrtodaria; species Cyrtodaria siliqua. The sequence goes on from JAWPHD010009268.1 coordinate 93,380, forward strand.
TCAGATGAAAGATGAAGGCCCTATCATCTTAACGAGACAAAATATAGCATTTTTAACTAAATCAAGGGCAATAACTCCGCTGTTAATGGTCCGTCCTAGCTGGTTTTTGAACTTGTCCAAGCTTTCATTGATATTAACAATCTTTGCAAGTTTGGTAAAGATCAAATAATAAATGAAGGTGCTAGAGTGTTCACAAGGCTTAATATGGCATTTTTCAGCAAAACAAGGGCCACAACTCCGGTGAAATTATTTCGCTCTTGCCGTTTTATAAATTTGTTCGAGCTTTCATTGATATAAAGAAACTCAAGTTAAGTAAAGATCTGATTAATATTGAAGGCCCTAGAGTGTTCACAAGGCAGAAAATAGCATTTTTCGGAAAAAACAAGGGCCATAACTCCGGTGTTACTGATCCGATTTAGCTGGTTATCGAACTTGTTCAAGCTTTCATAGATATAAACAATCTATTCAAGTTTGGTAAAGATCAAATAATAAATGAAGGTGCTAGAGTGTTCACAAGGCAGAAAATGGCATTTTCAGAAAAAAACAAAGGCCATAACTCTGGTGTTACTGATCCAATTCTGCTGATTTCGAACTTGTCCAAGCTATCATTGGTATTAACAATCTGTGCTAGTTTGGTAACAATCAAATAATAAATAAAGGTGTTAGAGCGTTCACAAGGCAGAAAATAGCAATTTTCAGAAAAAACAAGGGCCATAACTCCGGTGAAATTTATCCGTTTCGGCTGGTTTTCGATCTTGTCCGAGCTTTCATTGATATAAAGACACTGGCAAAGTTTCGTAAAGATTCGATTAATAATGAAGGCCCTCAAGTGATCACAAGGCAAAAGTAAACAGACGGACGGAAGACGGACGACGGACAACTCGCCATCCCATAAGCTCTGCTGGCGTTCGGCCAGTAGAGCTAAAAATTAAAAAACAAGAGGCCCAAGAGGGTCTGTGGATGCTCTACTGGCTAACATGGCTCTTATAACATCAATGAAGCGAGAGACTGCCATTTACGTTTTTTGGAAAGTTTTGGGCAAGATACAGCTTTTCACCTAAATCAAGGGCCATAACTAAAGAATCTGGTAAAGTTTGGTAAAGATCAGATGAAAAATGAAGGCCCTACCGTATTAATGAGGCAAAATATAGCATTTTTAACTAAATCAAGAGCCATAACTCCCCTGTTACTGGTCCGACTGGTCCAACATAGAGCTAAAAAAAAAAGTAAAACAAATAATCAAAAAAAATAATTTTAAATTAAATTTTTTAAAAAAAAGTAAAAATAAAAATGGAAAAAAAAATTCAAAAAAATAAATTCAAATAATAATATAAAAAGAAGAAATTCATAAAATCTGGTAAAGTTTGGCAAAGATCAGATGCAAAATGAAGGCCCTATCATAAGACGAGGCAAATTATAGCATTTTTAACAAAATCAAGGGCCATAACTCCGCTGTTACTGTTCCGATCTGTCTGGTTTTCGAACTTGACCGAGCTTTTATTGACATTAACAATCTGATAAAGTTTGGTAAAGATCGTATAAAAAATAGTCTTAACGAAGCAAAATATAGCATTTTGAACTAAATCAAGGGTAATAACTCCGCTGTTACTGGTCCGATATGAATGGTTTTCGAACTTGTCCAAGCTTTCATTGATATTAACAATCTGATATAGATTGGTAAAGATCGGATGAACAATGAAGCCCATATCGTCTTAACTAGGCAAAATATAGCATTTTTAACTAAATCAAGGGCAATAATTCCACTGTTAATGGTCTGATCTAGCTGGTTTTCGATCTTGTCCGAGCTTTCATTGATATTAACAATTTTTGCAAGTTTGGTAAAGATCAAAAAATAAATGAAGGTGCTAGAGTGTTCACAAGGCTTAATATGGCATTTTTCAGCAAAACAAGGGCCATAACTACTGTGAAATTATTTCAATCTTGCCGATTTTCAAACTTGTTTGAGCTTTCATTGATATAAAAACACTGGCAAAGTTAAGTAAAGATCCGATTAATATAGAAGGCCCTAGAGTGTTCACAAGACAGAAAATAGCATTTTTCTGAAAAAACAAGGGCCATAACTCCTGTGTTACTGATCCGATTTAGCTGGTTTTCGAACTTGTTCGAGCTTTCATTGATATTAACAATCTGTGAAAGTTTGGTAAAGATCAAATAATAAATGAAGGTGCTAGAGTGTTCACAAGGCTTAATATGGCATTTTTCAGCAAAACAAGGGCCATAACTACTGTGAAATTATTTCAATCTTGACGATTTTCAAACTTGTTTGAGCTTTCATTGATATAAAAACACTGGCAAAGTTAAGTAAAGATCCGATTAATATAGAAGGCCCTAGAGTGTTCACAAGACAGAAAATAGCATTTTTCTGAAAAAACAAGGGCCATAACTCCTGTGTTACTGATCCGATTTAGCTGGTTTTCGAACTTGTTCGAGCTTTCATTGATATTAACAATCTGTGAAAGTTTGGTAAAGATCAAATAATAAATGAAGGTGCTAGAGTGTTCACAAGGCAGAAAATGGCATTTTTCAGGAAAAACAAGGGCCAGAACTCTGGTGTTACTGACCTAATTCAGCTGATTTTCGGACTTGTCCTAGCTATAGTTGGTATTAACAATCTGTGCAAGTTTGGTAACAATCAAATAATAAATGAAGGTGCTAGAACGTTCACAAGGCAGAAAATAGCAATTTTCAGAAAAAACAAGTGCCATAACTCCGGTGTTACTGATCTGATTTGGGTGGTTTTCGAACTTGTCCAGCTTGTTCGAGCTTTCATTGATATTAACAATATGTGCAAGTTTGGTTCACAAGGCTTAATATGGCATTTTTCAGCAAAACAAGGGCCATAACTCCGGTATTCCGATCTGGCTGGTTTTCGAACTTTTCCGAGCTTACATTGATATAAAGACACTGGCAAAGTTTCGAAAAGATTCGATTAATAATGAAGGCCCTAGAGTGTTCACAAGGCAAAAGTTAACGGACGACAGACAACGGACAACGGACAACGGACGGACTGACGACGGACGATGGACAACACACCATCCCATAAGCGTCGAGCTAAAAATATACTACTTATAATAAAAAAAGTCAATCTGGTAAACTTTGGTCAAGATGAGATGAAAAATGAAGGCCCCATCATATTAAAGAGGAAAAATATAGCATTTTCAACTAAATCAAGGGCCATAACTCTGCTTTTACTGGTCTGATCTGATCTGGCTGGTTATTAAACTTGTCCGATCTTTCATTGATATTAACAATCTGGTCAAGTTTGGTAGAAATCGGATGAAAAATGAAGGTCCTATCGGAACGAGGCAAAATTTAGCATTTTTAACTAAATCAAGGGCCATATCTCTGCTGTTACAGGTCCGATCTTGCTGGTTTTCGTACTTGTCCAAGCTTTCATTGATATTAACAATATGTTATAAGTTTGGTAAAGATCGGATGAAAAATGAAGGCCCTATCGTCTTAACGAGAACAAAAGTTAATGACGGACAACGGGACGGACGGATGACGGACAACTCGGCACCCCATAAATCATAAACCATCAAACAATTCTCCATAATTTATGATGGGCTGCACCCATCATCTTCAAACTTTACAGTTTGATTGTCCTTGCTGAAATAAGCACACGGCAGGCGGCACACGTGATACATGGAACACCCTTCTAGTTAGTGCCACTTTCGTTTTAAAACTGTTTAAATAATTAATTATTAAGGAAATAAATATTGGAATTTTAAATTTGTCTACATTATTTTTAACATAGAGTTACTAAAATAATGCTGTTTTATAAACAATAATCATGAAAAGTACTTGTTTTGTGATTGAAATACATTTCCATTGATTTATATACACAACCTGAACTGACAAACTAATCTGGGCACGAAAATTCCACTCGTTCCACTCACCATGACCAGTGCTTATTAATGCTGGAGGAGTAAAAATTCCAATAAGGCCATCCTTAAAAATATATTTGCTGTTTCCCGACACAGAATTTTATAAGTAGGTAGCGTAGGTAGGGTGATTTTTTTTTTTTGCCGAAGACAGTAAAAAATCGTAAGAAATTAAAGAAAAATATACTAAAAACAGTAAAAAAAAAAAAAATGTTAAAGAATTGCTATAAAAAGTTTTGGGTAGGGCCCTTTATGGTGGGTAGGTAGGGAAACAGCAAACCAACAACTTTTATGGTCGGCCTAAATTCTATAACAATTTGACCATTCAAATATTACATGGGACGAGTAACTCAAAAACAAATTTTCCTGCCCTGCTAATGCAATATGTTTTATCGTACATCTTTGCACAAGTTAGATAATCAAGACGGCAATATGTCAAATTACAATGAAACATTCCTGATGATTCGTACTTCTACATTTATACTTCACACAACAAATGGGATATAGAATGTTGCAGCACTGTGGTCTAGTGGTAGAGCATTGGATCCAGGATCGAAAAGTCGTGGGTTCGAACCCTGCCGTGACCATACTGTATGTGTTGTGTCCCTGAGCAAGACACTTTATCTGCATTTGCTTAGTACTGGTTCTATCCAGGAAGACGATCAAGAGTCATTAAAATAAGTTTCAACAGCTTTTGTTACAATCAATGTAAAATAAATAAGTTTAAACTAAATGGGGTATAACAGAAACACACAGAACTTGCCACATGTTTTTTTCTTCTTTTATTATTTCTATACATCAATCCATGGGTACCTAGTTTATGGAAGCATAATTTCAGTGGTTATATTTCAAGTCAGCAGATAAGAAAACAAAAACATTGAACAAATTGTCAGTGCCATTACCAGACTGTGCAATATCATCTACAACGAAATAACAGCATAACAATATAGGAGGTAATGTATGCAGTAATGTAATCTTGAATCAAGGGAAACCACTCTGGGTAAACTCCATCCATGAATGCACTCCCTTCATATATATCCAGATCAAACCACAGGGGGTCGGCACGGTGTTGGGATGGTGTTTAAATGGTTTGGTATAGAGTCCTAAAACCCCAAATATCGAAAACCCATATTACTAAGTATACATATTAACAAGGGGTCCGGCTCCCAAAATGCCATTCTGTGCAGAGAACATGTATAACTGGCCAGAAAATAAAGGATTAACATGATAATCCATTCACATAGGGCTCTATTTCAAGCTATAAGACGTGTGTATCTAAAAATCATATTCATTTGTTCATAACATGTCCCACCTTTTGACACCAGACAACCGAAACGACTAATTTACACCAAAATATCTAAGTAGGAAGAGATCGCGTAACACCACGCCACCTCACTAAAACGAGCTTCCCGAGAAGGCAGCATGCAAAAACGCTTTAGCCGATTGAAAACAAACATAAAATGTTTCACAAACCTTTGTACTTCAACTCGTGAAAGTCCAACTGCTCTAGAGCGAGATATTTTTTGATTGTCACAAACGAATTTCTACGGTGACTTCCATATTGCTGTTGTTGTTGTTTTCTATACTATATCATCTAGACGTTTGTTCATTTGTGAAGAAAATGAATAAACGTCTAGATTATCTAGTCTAAATAACAACAACAACAATATGGCAGTGGCCTTGGGATTTCGTTCGGTAAAATAAAAAAATCACTCGCTATAGAACAGTTGGACTTTCACGAGTTGAAGCACAAAGGTTTGTGAAACATTTTATGTTTGTTTTCAATCGGCTGAAGCGTTTTTGCATGCTGCCTTCTCGGGAAGCTCGTTTTAGTGAGGTGGCGTGGTGTTACGCGATCTCTTCCTACTTAGATATTTTGGTGTAAATTAGTCGTTTCGGTTGTCTGGTGTCAAAAGGTGGTACATGTTATGAACAAATGAATATGATTTTTAGATACACAAGTTTTATAGCTTGAAATAGAGCCCTATGTGAATGGATTACCATGTTAATCCTTTATTTTCTGGCCAGTTATACATGTTCTCTGCACAGAATGGCATTTTGGGAGCCGGACCCCTTGTTAATATGTATACTTAGTAATATGGGTTTTCGATATTTGGGGTTTTAGGACTCTATACCAAACCATTTAAACACCATCCCAACACCGTGCCGACCCCCTGTGGATCAAACCAGATATTCTCAAACGCAATCAACAGGGTTCGAAGTGACCACTGAATGCAAGTTTCTGGAAGAGGCACAGCCAATTTTATTCCAAACCTCCCGAATACTTACAAGCATTATTGAAAATATCACAGCTTATAAGTTTTTTCGAAAAATGTCAAACCTACTACGGTTGGTGTACACAGAAGCAACTGAAATATTTGCACTTATTTTGACTAGCGAATTTGTATATAGCGTAAAAAACATATCCAAGTAAAAAATACAAAATGATGAATGTTTCAAAACAATGATCTGTGTACGCCATTTTCATCCAAACTGAATACATCGCTGACAAGAGATTCAATTTCATGTAAAGAGTTTTAAAAATAGGCATAACTATGTATGTATAAAAACACTCAAAATGCTTTTAGAAAGTGTGTGATATGTTTCATAAAGGCAAATGCGCTATATAAAAAAAATACGGAACTGTTTTTTATAAGGCACATTGTATTGTAAATCCAATATTCAACAAAATGAAGTTATAAAACTAGGGTTTAAACACAACTCAGTTTGTATACCAGTCCTTAATTAACCCTAACGACCATAATCAGTCGCACCTTGAACCAAGGCTAGTCTAATTCAATAAAATGTTTACATTCTAGCGGTCAAAAGCAACAACACCCTTCAAGCAACTCTAAACCCTATATCTATTCTTTTTTAAGTTCAACAGTCAATGAAATCTGTGTGAAAAAAGCACACTAAATTGAAACAGTTTCACTTAAACGTTTTAGTCTATATTTATACTGTCATTAAGTCATGAACAATTAGTTTCTTTACTGACAGCTGTTTCTAACTGTTAATCAGAAGTGATGTGTTTTGAAGCCATCTGAATCATTTTTCACCATGAGAGAGTGAACAGGAAATCACAAATCTCAACACAAAGGAAGCATGTATAAATAGTATGTTACATGTATATAATGTGGAATAAAGAATTTTAAAACTGAATAGGATTGTTTATAAAGGTTGAAGTTGCTTGAAATAAAGTACGTTTTTGAGGCAAGTTCTACATGATTTACACGGCGTATATATTAAATAACTATTTAACAAATGTTGAATACATTAGCACGTAATTAACAATAGACACGTGAACAATGTCCATGTGATGCACGTGATTAACAATAGATACATGCACAATGTCCATGTGATGCACGTGATTAACAATAGACACGTGCACAATGTCCATGTGATGCACGTGATTAACAATAGATACATGCACAATGTCCATGTGATGCACTTTATTAACAATACATACATGCACAATGTCCATGTGATGCACGTGATTAACAATAGACACGTGCACAATGTCCATGTGATGCACGTGATTAACAATAGATACATGCACAATGTCCATGTGATGCACTTTATTAACAATACATACATGCACAATGTCCATGTGATGCACGTGATTAACAATACATACATGCACAATGTCCATGTGATGCACGTGATTAACAATAGATACATGCACAATGTCCATGTGATGCACGTGATTAACAATAGATACATGCACAATGTCCATGTGATGCACGTGATTAACAATACATACATTCACAATGTCCATGTGATAGGTACCACCTCAAGCGAACAGTTTTTCAGTTATCAATTAAACAATATAAAGAGAACAATCCTATAAGGGCTGGGATGATTTATATGTACATACATCGTTACTGACATCACAACTTAAATAATCGTATGAAAGGCACGTGTACTTCTATGCTTACTGTGCATACTTGGAATTAATGCTGTACATGAAAAGCTCAACACATTGTACAAACTGCTTTTAATTTTTTACTTTAAAGGTACATGAGGCAATCTTGAGGAATTAACCAAGTGGTGAAATTTGTATCTGGATTTATTTATTCAATGCCAGATTTACCTTGAAGATGCATGCACATTTTTAAAATGTGGGAAATAAAAATAAAAATGTGTATTTTTCTTCGATATTTTTTATTATAGGTTTTCCTAAACTACTCAAGCATTATACAAATATTTGCAAATTTCAAATTATGTAACATAACTAGCCTCTTTTATTAGACCCTTTAAACCAAATTCAGGTATTTAAGCACAATGGATCAAACATTGTTCTTTTTTTTTTTTTAATATACCGGTATATAGAATATTAACTAGAAAATGTGAAATTTTACTTTTAACTTAACAATGAAATTTTGACATAAATGTCCTATTTTACCTGTCTCAAACTTGTTCTTATCCTACTTTTTTGTTTGCAAAAAGACAACAAACAAATACTTGCCACATTGAAGTGACTATACTATACATATGCAAGCCATTATTGATTATTTCATAGGAATAGCACATTAACAGATGGTTAATAATAAATATATTGCATACAAAATATTCAACAGCCTCTATGTTATATTTACACTGACAAGCTTGTAGCCTACTTGCATTCATCCCTGTATCACCCTGCAATGTTGATATAGACATCTACTGTTCCAATGTTACACATCAATGAGCTTCATACACTATTTATTATGCATCGGAGTTGAGACAATATGTGATATCTAGATACCATATCAATAAATCAGTTATCTCTATTTAGATGCCACATCAATAAATCTGTGATTTCTAGATGCCACATCAATACATCTGTGATTTCTAGATCTAGATGCCACATCAATACATCTGTGATTTCCAGATGCCAATATCAATAAATCTGTGATCTCTAGATGCCACATCAATGAATCTGTGATCTCTAGATACTGCATCAATACTTCAGTGATCTCTAGAAACCACATCAATAAATATGTGATTTCTAGATGCTACATCAATAAATATGTGATCTCTAGATGCCACATCAATACATCTGTGATCTCTAGATACCACATCATTAAATCTGTGTCATCTAAATACCACATCAATAAAGTCAAGTAATAATTGGCACCATTACTGAAAACAGTCTGCGCTTTTGTCAGTTTCTTTTATGGTATTCATCCTTTAACAAAACCATACCTATTAGTTGTACTTTCCTAAACATGTTCTGTATCCCAAAAATGTAAATAATTATGCTGATCTGAGGATCGAACAATGTTCATTTTCATATCTCTTTTGACTTTAATGTCTGATACCAGCCTGTTGTCAATAAAAAAAAATGAAAACAACAGTGGACTTTCATAATTAACTACTTAATGTAAAATAACATGATTGTAACAATACGGTGTAACAGCACTACAAACTTAATATCAAACATTCTATACGTTAACATGAGGATAGTCTATACATGCAAAATGATGAAACCATTCAACTAGTGGGTTTACTCATAATTAACAAAGTTCAAAATAAAAGAAAATGTCCACTCATTTTTTGTACATACAAACTGTACAAAAGTTTACAAAAAAGTGTCATATATGCAAAGTGTATTGATGTTATTAACTAAAATACCATTACAATTAGCTCTGAGGTTTTGTTTGTTCTTTATGCATTACCAAAACCAATGATGTTTTGTTTCTTCAGTATGCATTAGTAAAACCAGTGTTTTTGTTTCTGTAAAAATCAGGAACCAAACAGATACAAGGCACTATTTCTTTTGTCACTAATTGGATGTTACTTCCAAATTGCAATCTTAACGTCCACACAACTATTTACCTATCTAAATGTGCAAAGGTGACAACACACGTTCACAGTATGTGAATTAGACAGGTCATGCCCGACCCCCAAGAATTAATGCCCATGATATGACGGCTCACCAAATACAGTAGAATATCATTATTTCAACATCAAGCACTCTAAATTTGGAAATAGAAAAAAATATCTAGATCACAGAATTTGAACTAAAACATTTGAAGAGAATGATATTCAACCATATTTAGGCCTGCATATTGAATACATTGTATAACAGTTAACACTTTCTCAATTTTTCACATGTTTCATCAACAAAATCAAGGCATAGTTTAAGGCATTAAGGGAGATCACTCTAACAAGCATAACAGTGGTTTCATGTGTAATTTGTTCTTATCCTAGATATGTCATACGTCACGTGCTTATCGTGCATGCTTCTTGCAGTAAGGTTTTCCAGACTTCGCATAAAACGCTTGACCTTCCAAGTTCACTTGGCATGTCTGTAAAGAATGGAAGATACAAATATTACTTACAAGCAGAAACACGTATTTTATTACTTACAAACAGAAACGCTTATTTCATCACTTGCAAGTAGAAACATGTATTTTATCACATGTGACGGTATACTTACAGAGCAGTTGAAGCACTCGGAGTGGAAGTTAGTGTTGAGTGCCTCCACCCACTTATCGCCGGGCTCAATTGGGAAGTTACACTGGTTGCACATGGTCTGGAACATCTGGCGCCAGTCTAAAATATAACAATAGTATTTCAAGCAAATTCAGAGAATTATAGTCCACCGCCTCATAGGAACTGCCAATGTATAACTTGACCTAGATTATAGTCATAAACAGTGTCCTAAAGTTTCATGAAGACCAGATTATAAATATTAAAGTTATTGGTCGGAAACGCAAAGTGGCGAAGGAATGATAGACGAAATTGCAAATTCAATACTCCTCCGCCTTTGCCTACAATTCAGTGAAGTACAACCTTTCTGTACTTCCCATGAACATATATAAATATATCCCAATATATTTCCTAATGCCCTATCATATAGATGCATCAATATAAAATCCATCTAACAATTTGCACCTAAATTTTAACCAAAATGTGAAATTTCGAAGAAAAACAAGAGCCATACGAGTGAAAGTTTTTTGTCATTGTACTAATATATTTTATGGTTGTAAGGCCAACATTTATTACTGTATATTGAGCACATTATCATGTCTGTGCAGTGTATTATGGTCAACATTTATTACTGTATATTGAGCAGCTTATGTCTGTGCAGTGTATTATGGTCAACATTTAGTACTTATATTGAGCACCTTGTCATGTCTGTGCAGTGTATTATGGTCAACATTTAGTACTGTATATTGAGCACCTTATGTCTGTGCAGTGTATTATGGTCAACATTTATTACTGTATATTGAGCACCTTATGTCTGTGCAGTGTATTATGGTCAATATTTAGTACTGTATATTTAGCACCTTATGTCTGTGCAGTGTATTATGGTCAACATTTATTACTGTATATTGAGCACCTTATGTCTGTGCAGTGTATTATGGTCAACATTTATTACTGTATATTGAGCACCTTATGTCTGTGCAGTGTATTATGGTCAATATTTAGTACTGTATATTGAGCACCTTATGTCTGTGCAGTGTCTTATGGTCAACATTTATTATTGTATATTGAGCACCTTATGTCTGTGCAGTGTATTACGGTCAACATTTAGTACTGTATATTGAGCACCTTATGTCTGTGCGGTGTATTATGGTCAACATTTTGTACTGTATATTGAGCACCTTGTTATGTCTGTGCAGTGTATTATGGGCAAAATGTATTACTGTATGTTGAGCACCTTGTCATGTCTGTGCAGTGTTACGATCAACATTTAGTACTGTATATTGAGCACCTTGTCATGTCTGTGTAGCGTATTACGGCCAACATTTAGTACTGTATATTGAATTGAATTGAATGTTGTTTAACGGCTCAACACAGTATAGGTTATTTAGAGCCGCCCCAGAGAGAGGGGAAGGATACATAGGAATCCGGAAACCTGCCCTACTCTTATTATCGAATAGATTCCTATGGTTCTTTAACTTGCTCGGAGGATAGACCGATATACGGGACCGCCCGGTTTACGTCCCCATTCGACGGACGAGGCTAAGGTAAAGTGTCTTGCCAACGAACACACCGACGGAACTCAGTGGCACCACGGAGGATTGAACCCGGGGCCTCCGGTTACAAATCCGCCGCGTATATTGAGCACCTAGTCATGTCTGTGCAGTGTATAATGGCCAACATTTAGTACTGTATATTGAGCACCTAGTAATGTCTCTGCAGTGTATTATGGCCAACATTTAGTACAGTATATTGAGCACCTTGTCATGTCTGTGCAGTGTTATGGTCAACATTTAGTACTGTATATTGAGCACCTTGTCATGTCTGTGTAGCGTATTACAGCCAACATTTAGTACTGTATATTGAGCACCTAGTAATGTCTCTGCAGTGTATTATGGCCAACATTTAGTACAGTATATTGAGCACCTTGTCATGTCTGTGCAGTGTTATGGTCAACATTTAGTACTGTATATTGAGCACCTTGTCAGGTCTGTGTAGCGTATTACAGC